>VZUI01044199.1:0-92859 GCA_013401135.1 Cettia cetti
GGAAAGGAAAGGAAAGGAAAGGAAAGGAAAGGAAAGGAAAGGAAAGGAAAGGAAAGGAAAGGAAAGGAAAGGAAGGGGAAGGGGAAGGGGAAGGGGAAGGGGAAGAGGAAGGGGAAGGGGAAGGGGAAGGGGAAAGGGAAAAACAGGGAGCAAAGCACAGAGAATCTTTGCCCTTCATCTCATAGCCCAACTGTCATATTAGGAGTGTTGTCACAGTGAGGGAAAAAAAAGTGCCTATATTTCCCTCTGTGGTTACCACTGTATTCCCAACTGTAGTGATTGTACCAGTCTCACAAGGACTGTTTTGTGAAACTGCAGAAGCAAGGCTGGGAAGATCTCAAGGCAAGGTTTCACTTAGGGCAGCTGGTAATGGGACACAGATACTTTTCTTGCTGTACTTCCCCATTTACTCAGAGCCAAGCCTATGCTAGAAATTATTTATGGTAATGTCAATTAGGGCCATGATTTTTTAACTGTATTTCTACACCGCAAAAAGCTGTAGTGTAGCTTCAGTGATTCAGGAACCAAAGTGCTTTTACCAAGATAGCTGATTTCCCTCAAGAAACTAATTTAAGCCAAGCCAAGCCAACAAAAGCACTCTTTGACTGATCCAAGCTCTGCCTCACTAGTAGGATGCATTGATAGCAATACCAGCCAACATGTTCTAGTGTCAATTAGGAAAGACACAAAGATATTGTAATGAATCTGGGATAGCCTTAAAAAAAAAAAAAAAAAAGGGAAATACATTTCAAGTATTATTCCAATACCCTTTCATGGGGTATTCCAAAGGGTGACTTTTGCCTAGGGAACTTTAGCCTGAACCTTTCAAAATCCAGGAAGAGCATAGGCTGTTAATCAGTAGCCAGATTGGCTTCTCCATCTAGGACATGCCATCTAGGCAGGCATGCCTCTGTCTGTGCTTGCACTGGGAATAGAGAGATTAACCTTGGTAGGTTTCAAATAAGCTCTGTGAACCACCCATAAAGGCTGCACTGAGGGGGAAAAAATCTTTCAAAGATTCACTTGCACTTTTAAGTCAGTGGCTACCCAAACAGCAGCTCTTAAAATACTCATGTTTTGGACAGCAAGGTACAAAGGAAAAGAAGTGTCTGTGTTCAAAACAACATATATATCTATATATCTTTATATCTATATATGTATCTCTCTCTCTCTCTCTCTCTTTTTTTTTTTTTTTTTTTTTTTTTTTTTTTTTTTTTTTTTTTTTTTTCTTAGTTCTTTGGGCTCAGCCATCTGAGTCACCTTTTCTGGTAATGTCAGCACAGGTCACAGATTAAATAAACTGTGAGAATTTCTCTTGACCTCCCCTCTGCTGATTGGATGCAAAGGGATGAGAACTGGTAGCTGTTGGCTGCCCATGCCCTTAAGGGCCCATCCAGTTCATGCTGCTGCCTATTTCTCCCATTCTCTAGCTACCTGGAGATGTTGTAAGCACTCAGCCTGAGAACTTTCCCCAGCGCTAAACTCTTACACAAAATTTCTAAAGGGAAAAAAAGATGACGACTGTGGCTGATCCAGTGCAATTATCAGATCAGAAGCGCCTGCTGCAATCCCACTCAAATTCTGTATTAAAAATTCATTTCAAGTGTTCCTTTTTTTTTTCTTTAGCTGCAAGTAGAAGAATTTATCCAGCTGTTTTATTAGCAAATTAAAGGGCACATTTTTCTAAGCAGTGCACTGGAATTTAGATGGACCATAACCATGACTAGTGTTAATGTGAGAAAGGATATATGTGTCCTCAACATCCAACTATCCATCCCACTGCACATATTGCTGTACTAGCTAAAAGCCAAGCAATGCTAAATTTTAGACCTTTAGTATAATAGGAATATAGGATTAGAAGGGAGCACTAGAGGTCACTTACTGTGGCCACTTACTTCTATGCAGGGCCAGTGACAGCCACATCATTCTTGTTCACCTAACCTGTTCTGAAAATCATCTTTTGGTGGAGATTGTACAACCTACCTAGACAATCTTTTCCAATGTTTAACTATCCTTAGTGCAAAAAAGTTTTTCCTAATGGCTAACCTAAATACTTTTTTTTTTTGCCACAATTTAGGTCCTTTATTTCTTGCAATTGAATTCCTACTTTCTGGGTCTCATCCTTTACATAAGAATATTTCTGCAAAAGCCTTAAAGTTTTCATAATTTAGTATTTCTAAATTCTATCCTGATGGAGGTCAATCTATTTCACACAGAAACAGGAGACATGTCCAGTCCCTTCTGGGAAAAAAAATAAAACCAAACTGACCATTGCACAGACAAAAAATTTCTGTGTCACAGAAGAATCCTATTTTACAAAGTGCAATATTTTAAATTGGTGTTTTTACAACTAAATTAAAGCAAAGTGTTTATTCCTTCCACATTATCCCTTCTCGAAATCTGCAGTTTACTGTATCACTTGATCTATTTTGGGATGGGTGGTAAAAAAAAAAAAAGCAAAAAAAAAAAGCACAAATATTTACTGAAGAGTCCTGATTTGGGCAATGCACAGGCCTATCCTGGTCCCTGAAATCAAAGGAATTATGCCCACATTAGTCACAGATTTAACCCCAATTGCCAGCTGCAGAATAGAATATGGGTCATAATTAAGATGAATGGGTGGAAAGATCAAAACTGGAGTCGGGCCTATTTCTCTCAGTGCTCCAGGATGCAGATATAACCCCTTGATTTGGACTGTTACAGAGCTGTACAATAGTGATCACATTCCCAAAGATAAGACAAGGGAATGCCTGGTGCCCAGTTCCCTACCAATTCCCTCAGTGGCAGCATGGCATTGAAGTCCCAGTGCCACAAATGAGTGTTTTCTACTTGGACACCTGCAGCTCCATTTATGTTTCCCAAATTATAAGAAAATTTTATTTCACTGATGAGATGGTGAGAATCTGCCTGTTTAAATTAACAACTCTTTTGGATGCTTTTGCTGAGAAATCTTGTAGAGAAAAGAAGAGTTTTAAGCTCTGACTCCTCAAATTCGAGGTGTCTCTTCATAATAAGCAATGTTGTGCAAATCCATCGAGTCATGCTGAGGCCACAAGGGTCTCCCTGCACCAGAACTTGAGCCTGTCTACAAGTATGTGGAGCATCAGAGACCAACAGAGCAGTTTGGTGAAACAAACACACTTTATACTTGAAATCAAATTAATACTTCTACGGTCATACAGACAGTAGAGTCAACCAACAATAGGAGTTACAGTGGAATCAACTTAATTAGCACTCCTGTTTTTAACTAAGCAGTCCATCTTCTCCAAAAAAACCCTATAGAATTTTATGGTAATGGGGTTCCTTGGAAATTTCCTAAAACCCTCCAGTGAAACGGAGAATGAGGTACAATTCACCATTTGAATAATTCCACAGATTGCTAAAGGAAAGACAGAATTTTTTTCTGAGAGGACATTGCCCATCTATAGAGTATATGCAAAACACACCGAGCACCAAGTCTGTGCAGACACACAGGCAAATTTTGCAAGCTCAGAATTTGCAAGCTAACATAGATTGTGTAGATCCCATACGATTGGGGTCGTATGGGAACTTGCACAGGACTTTTGCTCAGTATGTATCATTTACACATTTATTTGTGTAAAAATAGTATGAATTTTGATTACAATTTTTGGATGCCTATGAAACCCAAGATTACTATAATAAAGTATTTGTGAATCTCTAAATGAATCTGCAGAAGTAGTTCAAGTGGTATAAGCATGGTGGGAACAGGCTATATTTATCACATGTCATTCTATGTGCAACATTTAAGTAGACTATTCTAACTATTTGTGTGACACATACCAGGTCTGACTGCTTCTATTGTGAATGTGTAGGGAGGTTTGTATATAAAGGATAAGAAGTCCACAAGTGCCTATACGTACTGTGCACATGTAGCACAAACACTTACAGACTCTGCTCTGTGTGTATCATGAATGCACATATGTGCACATAAACATGTCTGCAGTATATGAGATGCAATGGGGGACCTAATATTGCAACCACGTGTGCTCTTATACAAGAACATGTGTCTCAGAAAACATCATCCTCATGGTTCTTTCTCTGCTGTCCAAGGTTAACTTAAATAAAACAAAGAAAGCAGTTTCCCTTCTCCATAATTCATGGCTTGCTTTAATAGCCCATCTTAAAAACATACATAACTTCCCCCAATTTTCTGATACACTAATTACCTCACTCTAAAGCCAATGGTGTTCTTCATTTGACCTAAGTGATACACTGTCTGGAAGCCCCTTGTAGCCCAGACACAAAACCATTTCTTTTCATTATCCATCACCTTTGATTTCCTTGATCTTTGTCACTACCTACAACTTGATCTCCCCGGTCTTGATCCTGCTGAGATATGAGTCAACAGTATAATTCTAGTGGGAGCAGGACTGGAGGAACACCCAATTTTCCCATTCTTCAACTCTGTTCTTCTTTTAATCTTTGCTGCCTAAATTAGCCAGTAACAGCAGTGTATTGCACTGATACAGTCAGGAGTCCTTCAAAGATCTCAAAGCACTGTAATAGACTGCACAGACAAATATCTGCTAGTTCAGTAAATCTCAAATCACTTTCCAAAAGAAGTCCACATTACTGGCCATTTTACAGGTGATGAAACTGAGGCAACTGGCATAAAACAACCTGGCTTCTTCCAATGGGGAGGGATGATCTGAGGAAGAGCTGTTATCTCCCAAGCCCCCACCAAGGCACCACCAGCTTGGCCATGCTCCTACCACTGCTCTTTGTGCCATGCAGCTGTCCCTGTGGTGGAGCACAACTGCTGCTCAGCAGCTCACAGGAACAGTTATACCAGCACAGCCTGGAATAGGAAATGAAGGAGTATCCTGTTAGTAGCTGAAAGTGCTAGGAAAACTTACAGAGGTTGAATACAGGATTTTTAACTGAATTTTACCCACAATTTCCAGTCTTTCTTGCATTTCTGTAGCCAGACATGTGGCTCCAGAGGAGGAATACATGTTATAACACGTGTATCTTCCATGGGCAATGCCCAAAACATATTGTTGCAGTGCAGTGTGAATCCTCTACTTCCAAAACAAAATCTGTGTGCAGTGTGGGTTCAGTGAGGTGCATGGCAAAGTGCAGTAGGTGTGACTCTGTGTGCATGAGTATTATATGTGCTTGTGAGTACAGTAGGTGTGGTGTATATGTACAGTACAGCATGTGTTTGGATTCTGGGAGTAGGGGATGTTTAGTAATTAAATCCCTTTTCATCCTTCTGCACCTGTCTCCTTCTGAAAACTGAGAGAACAGACGTCAACCGGGACAAGGGTTGGATTGAATACAGCCAATTCTGAAATATTTATTAGCTTGTGACACCATTCAATGGAGGAGAAGGAATGCTGGTTAATCCACCCAGCAAGTGCTCACTTGGTGGTGAGGCATTTTTCTACAGTGCCTCATTATATTACAGCTACTGTCTACTTTGTCAAAAATGGCATAATTTTAACTTGTGTCTATATTTATTTTCAAATGCTTTTGCTAGTAACCATGGATTTCAGGGCACTGAGTTCTTAATGTAGACTTGCCTCCTGGACACTCATGGCTTTTTGATCATATCACAGAGCTGCTTTAGTTCTTCTGTTTTGTGTGTTTACTTTCTTCACACTGCAGTCTTCCAACTGCCCTTCCCACCACTGCTGGACCTCCATATGCTTAGGGAACTCCAGTAGTTCATTAAAGCCTGTCTTAAGCAGTGTGAGTCCTCAACCAGGGTACGCTTTATGTTTGAGTACTACCACAGACTGAGTTTGTATATACACATTTACCTTCCTATAAATGTCCAGATAATGTATATACATATATATATACGCACACACATATATATATATTCCTGCATATACATGCATATACATGCATACAAGCAAGCGTCCATCTTACAGCCATACACCTGTATGAAGCATGACACTATCTTTGTTTGCTCTAAGTAGCCACACACTAATGCCTGAAAAATGATAATTTTTGAAGGTAAAAGTTTACTGAGGAGATGACAGTCAGGGTTCATAGTGTCAGATGAAGGATTCAGATAGAGCAAAGATTAGTCAGCTATTGTAGCAGCAAACGGGAACATTAGTTTGCTTTCATGGGAGTTTATATACTTGGTTAGATGCCTTTTCAAATTATCACAGGAGCAAGCTTGTCCCTTCCTGTCAAAGTGCCCTTAGAGATAACTTCAGTCTAGGGGGTGACTTTAGTTGAAAGGAAGGAATGGACTGATTATAGTGGAGAACAAAATTTGTCCATACCAAAAGCTTCTGCGTGCAGAGATTTCCTGGGAAGTAAGTCTTTGTCTTTTCACTAAAATAGAAGATGCTCAGTGATCCTCATGGAGCTCTGAAGTAACCCTCTCTTTAGAATCTCTTAGGGATTTCACAGGTGCCAGTTACATGCAGATGTTGTAGATCCCTGAATAGGGATGGGGTTTAAAAAGTTTTCTTACCTGCACTGTGAAAAAAAAAAAAAAAAAAATCAAGACTGACAACAAATCTCACTGTGTGAGGCTTATTCTGAATGGTTTTGGCATGATGCATAGTTGCAACTATTGTGTTTGAGCAGTAATTAGATGTGGCCCAGGGGGACCACAAGTGCATTAGAAGGGATGAGGCTCACCATGAGCTAAATGGCTGCTCTTATTGTTTTCTGTAGGTAACTCAGGATGTTCTTAGAACCAAATCCTTCCATCATAATGCAGAAAAGGAACTTCAGCATGAGATCTGCAGCACCACCACCAGTTCTCTTATCTAACTCCTCACTTCTTTTAGCACTTGTGCACACCCACTCACCCACTTACTTGCCCCAAGTGGACAGGTGCAATTCACTGTGGTAGACCCACCTGACACTGTTTGTGCATCACAGTAACATGCTCACACTTTGCAAGCTGTGTTGTTTATATGTAATAACAAATATTCTTCAAAGCAATTCTCAGTGTCAAGAATAGGCAGCATGAGATTTGAAAGCCAGAAGATCTCATGTCCCATTGACTACATCCTTATCATCTCCACCCCTCCCCAACATTCAATCCCTTTTCCAATTGATTACACTGGGTTCCTCATATCTGTTGACCACATTAAACCTCCTGGATGTGGAATTATTCTGTTTGTCCCACACATAGTAGTACATAATCACAGTAGCTTCATAACACTATAGCACATATTGATGGTACCAGGTATTCCCCATCACACTGTACTGATTCCTTTCACTGCACTGAGCAGATTAGATCTTCCTCTCTCCTTTGCCACAGTGGCATCCTCAGCTGCACTTACTGGATATTTTCCTGTCAATCTCTGTCACAATAATATTGACATCCACTTACCACTGTTTATATTGGGACCAAAGTGCCCCCTATGTTCTGCTGTCTCAATATCTCAATGGCATTTTCCCCTGAATACCATACAGACATTTTATATACATCAAGGAGACCATTTGGACATGTCAAGTCATTTATTTCCTTTGAAATGTAAGTGTAATGTAATGTATAATCAGACAATACCATACAGTTTTGTAGAACACACAGGGAAAGAAATAGTATTTCTCATTGGTGAATTCCTCAGTTCCACAGTTTCTGCAGAGATTACAGAATCACAGAATCATTAAGGTTGGAAAAGACTTCAACAAGATCACCAAGGCCTACCTTTGACTGAGTACCACCATGCCAACTAAACCATTGCACTAAGTATCACATCCAGTTGTTTCTCGAACATTTTCAGGAATGGTGACTCCACCACTTCCCCAGGCAGCCTGTTCCAATGCTTAACCAGCCTTATCAGTGAAAAAATAATTCCTGATGTCCAACCTGAACCTTCCCTGGTTGAGCTAAAAGGAGAGACAGAGCATCGATAGGAGCCTCTTACAAAGTCAGAAGCCTCATTCTTGTCTCAATCTCAGTTTCTGAGGTGCTCATCCACAGAATGAAACTGCAATCTCAGATTTCACTTCTTCAAGGCCTTGGTTTCCCTCTAACATTGTGAATACAGAGAAAAGGAGTAAACTGAATGCCTGTTACATGCCAGAAATTAGGAGAATAAGCAAATCCAGACAAGTATGAGATTGTCCACTTTACAAGAGAACTTGTTCCTTCCTTCTCCACTCAGTGTAGCCAATGTGCCATTGACATACTGGCAGGAAGCCAAATCAAAATGAAGAGATTCTAATCGTGCATCTTCTGCTTATGACAAAAAATCCCCCAGTAATCACATCTCTCAGTCAGGCAGACATAGTGCTCAGAATCCACCATAATCAATTCCAGAGTCAGTGAGTGGGATAGCCTGGGAATGTCATGCTAATGTAGGTCATGGTGAGCACCATTCCACTCTGTGTCTCTTGGTCTTGTTTAAAGGGCCACCTAAAAAGCCACGGCTGTCCCCAGACTGTGGCCACACAATACCTTCTTGAAATAGGCGAATCCTTCTATTGAGAGTATCAGGGCCAATACAGTACTCTCCAGAGTGCTTTCCCTTTAAGACAGGACTGTGCAGTCTTTATTTGCTTGTTGAAACTGTTCAGTTTTAGGACAGGGGGGGAGGTCACACCTGTTGTGGAACTTGATAGAAGGCTTATTTATAAACTTTCAGAGCTTGGGATTCTTGCAGAGCTGAATGTGCTGATGTCCGGAGGGGAAGGTCACCGAAATGCTTGTTTATAAAAGCAGCAGCAACTGGAAAAACCATAAAAGTCTGAAATGATGAAATTACCAAGCTATTTGATCAGGCGCATGGGCTATGTGCTCTGTGGTCAGCCAGAAAAACCTCGCACGTAAGAGTCAACCCTGCTGGCTGCTGCCCTGAATTCTCCTTCAGAGGCAAATGCAGTGTGTCTGAAGAGGGCAAAAAATAATCAGCTGCCTAGTGTGGTCTACTTTTGGGTCGCTGGCTGGTCCACTCTTAATTTGACCTTGCATGGAAAGGGGAAAGCCTACTCTGCACATGGTATCACAGCTAATCCATTCTTTAGTTTCACAACTTCAAAGAGTTACACCACTTGTTAACATTCAGAGTGTTCTTTTAGCAAAGAGTCAGTCACACCTCAAAAATCTGCCACTATTTTGGGGGAGGGAGAAGAGAGATGGCATCTTCAGAAACACTTTTTGATTTCTGCAAAAAAGTTGCATGAAAGGTGTTGCATTTTTTGATTGTATGTTTGTGCTGCTGTTTGAAAAAATGCTTTTTATATTACAGTTTGGGGACAAGGGGAAGTAAAAACCTTCCCTTGGGTTTCAGCTTTAGTTTCTATTCTCATTTTACAGAAGAGTAAATTCAGAATAATTTCCCTTTCTCCTTTTTTTTTTTTTTTTTTCTCTTTTGGTTTTCTCTGTACGTCAAAATCTTCATTTAAGGAAAGCCTCATTTTCACTTGGTGACTGATAGCTGAACAGGTGGCATCTGAGCTCGCAAGTGTCAGATGAACAGGCAGTTTAGAAATGGACAATTTGCAGCTCACTGTCCCTTGCTGTCGGCCCTTTTTCTGCTGACAGATTCTTGGTTCTATCAGCCAAATCATACACGTACTATCTGCCCTCCACCCCTGGAGAAAAACAAAACAAAACAAACCCCAAAAAACCACCACCGCCACCACAACAAAAACTTCAAGAGAAAAAAGCCCTAAGTTGAAAGAAGATGGTCTCTGGGGAACTCCTATCCATAAAATGGATAGAACTTCACACTTGAAGTCATTCTTGCCAGCTCAGCCACCTTGGACATAATTTGTAAGAGGGGTAGGATTTTATGCTTCATTTTCTTTCCTGGAAATCTTGTTTGTTTTATGGGATTTTTCAGCAGAATCCTACATAAAGTGGTGGATGCCAGAACCAGCACCAATAATTGTCTGCTGAACATGATGAGGTTATTCAAATACCAGAGCCATCAACGCCTCCCCACAAAGTTGGTTTTTTGACCACAGGTAGAAACACTGTCAACCAGGGGATTCTGATGAGTGAATGCCCTTCTGCCTGTTAATGATGAAGACTTTCAGTGATTATAACAAATAGGGCTGTATTGAAATTTCTGCTGAGACTCATATATGGCACAGGCATCTCATTTCCAGGAACATGTGCAGGAGCTGCACAGGTTCGGTCCTGCTGCCTGAGTTGCCAAGAGATTCTCATACTGTATTTTCACAAGATCATGGGATTTCAGTAATTAAAACAGATACCAAAGTAACCGTTTTTGTAAACTGCATCACTAGAATATGGATTTACCTAAGGTAGCAGTCACTCTTCTGATGTTTGGTTATGGGTGAGTAACTTAAGAGCTGTTTTTTACATGATATTAGAGGCTCTTGGTACCAATTTTTCAAAAGGATTTAGATGCCTTTGAAAGATAAGTGCCCAGATGGGTCTTAAAATTTTCAAGGCAAGCTACATTAAAATCATTTGGATTTATGTGCCTATCTTAAACAGTTTTGATAATCTACAAGGTGCCTATCTGAATATTTAGATAAAGAGAGCAATTTGAAAATACGACACTTACAGACCTGAGGAATTCTAATCTGGAGAACATATCTTGCTGACTTTCAGCGACATTTAAACTACTAAGCCTCTCTCCAAAATGAAACTTAGGATCCTAAGTCACTTAAGTGCTTAAAAAATGTTGCTGTGTGTCTGTAGGAGCTGGATGAGGACAGATGAGGACAGAAGGATTAGATGCATGCATCTGTCTTTCTCTGTTGCTCTCATAATACTTGAGTGTCTCTGCATATGGATAAAGGTGGATTGATGAGTGCATGACCATATGCATGAGCATATAATATGGCCGATTGGATGGGACAGGGAGGAACAAAAATTGGGTGGAAGTGACAGGTGATTACATGGATAAATAACTTCATCTTGCTGAACATTTATTTAGTGCTTTTCATCCAAAGGTACCCTTAAGTGCCTTACAAACTATTATGGATATAAGAATGACTCCACCAGCCACAGCAGCTCTTTAAGAGTACACAGCCAAATTATATGATCAAGTTATGACCAGATATGAAGAGTATCAAGTCCCACTGAAATTACCTAGAAATTTTTGGCCATCAGCCATTTAGGATTCAGTCAATACACCCAGGCTAGAGCTGTTATGCAGGAAGAAAGTGCTATGGAAGTCTAACAATGACAAATGGCAAGGACTTAGTTTTCAACACCATTTAAAAATGAGCACTGCCAACAGTATATGAGCTATGGAAACTGGTTCAATATTAAGGCAGAGAGAGGAGTACTGGCTTTCCATGGGTGGCAAAAAGGAAGATGTTTATATGGATTTTAATGGGGAACAAAATTACAGGAGTTTGTTTTGAAATAAACCTGCCTAATGAGAAAAGAAGCAGAACGATGAATGGATGAGAGATCCAAGGGGGAGAGGGGTTGCTCAGACCAGAGAAGTTTTTTCAGCACTGCCTGTATGAAGCTCCATGTTCCCACGGAGAGAAGATCCCAACTCTTCCCACATTAGCTAATCCGGGCCGTTTCTCTCAAGGCAGCACATGCACTCCAAAGGCAAGTGGTGCCAGCTGCTCTCTTGCCAAACAGTCGAGTTAAAAGCTGTACAAAGTTATAGACAGTAAACAATGAAACAGAAGCAACAACAGCAGTTTCCTCTGCTGCCTCCACCTTTGTGCCTTGCTGCTTCCCTCTTTCACACTCCTCCTCTTCTGTCTGCCGAAAGGATAAAGACATGATTGAATCTGTACTCTGTGATAACCTGGGGAAAAGCAGCTGCCCAGTATACATAATTATTTAAGTACAGTAGATGAATCAAGACTATGACTATAAAACAACATAAGAACTGGGATGCACTGAACAAATAGAGGAATATGTGTTCATCTGGTCTTCTATTCTCCTACCTGCACTTCTGCTATCCAGAACATCAAAACAACCAGTCTGACAAATTTAATACTAGTGAGGTAGTGTTGGGAAAGGATGTACCATTTTTCTACAGCTAGCCTGTACAGAAGTCTTTTCGTGCTATGAGGAGGGTTTTGGGAAATGCTGTCATTGCTATGTATAGTTTCTTCACCAGTTTGAGGAGACAGTGATCCACCAAACAAAGCATGCAAGGGGATAACTGTGTACTGCAGCTGTAAAAAAGAACATCCTACTGTCATGATAACTGAGTGCTAGTTCTTTGCTGTAGGACATCCATCCTTGAGTATGGGCCAGGTTGTACAGTTTACACACAGAGCACTTCTTGACTTTGGGGAATTCAGGCAATGCATGAGTGACTTATAGGACCAGTTTCCAGTAATATGCATTGTATACTATTAGAGGAAGTCCACTGACATCTCTGTGCCCTTCCCTTTCCCTTCCCCTTCCCCTTCCCCTTCCCCTTCCCCTTCTCCTTCCCACTTTTTCATCTTCCCTGCTCTGTCATTTCCCACATCCTCCTCAGAGCCCTGTTCCCTGGCATGCGCTCCCTCCCCTACTGCCAAGCGTCATCAAACCTGCAGCTGTCACCAGTGGTGCCTGCACAGACGTGCTCACTGCCATCCCTGCCCACACCAAGAGGCGCTTGCCATCAGAGATATATTTGGAAATACTAGCTATGGCTAGTGCTGGGACTGGGATCCTTCCCAGGCAACTGTACTTCTGGAGCTCAAATATACAGATGATTATGCTGACAAAATAATGCTCCTGGTGGTAGACATTATTTCCTCTGAGGAAGTGGTAGGCACTGGCCAGGGTGTTCCCAGGCCAGGCAAACGACATCAGGGCTAAGAAGTGCTCATGGCACAGTGACACTGATACAGTCCTTCAAGTTTAGCTCAAATGCTGTTCATGCTTAGTACTGTTTTCATTGGTTCTCATGACTGGATCGTACAAATACTAACTGACTAGTAGCCATGCTAAGGGATATTTAAGTCAGGAGAGGAGGATGATCTCATTTGTGAAGCAATGGCCTGTGAATCAGGAGATGCAGCTCCAGCTCCTAGCTCTGCCAAGACTCTTTGGCTAGCCTGAGCATGTCACTTCCTTGGGGCTCCCACTGGTAAATGAGAGATACTCCTGTTTCCTTTTCCTGTTCTTCCATCTGCAATGCAAGCTTTTCAGGACAAGGACTGTTTCTAGCAATAGAATTGTAGGGTACAAAGCATAGTGGGCCTCAGAGTTGGTTGAAGCTTTCACACTAAAATATAAATTCTAATTATAGCAGGGAAAATAAACAAAACAACAAACATTAAATATGGTTATATTTTTGGTGAATGCTCAGCTTCCTGTTTTGTATACCAAAAGAAAATACTTTCTTTTAAGAAATATTTTTAACATTTTCTTTAATCAAAAAATCTCTAATTGGGGGAAAACTGATCATAAAAATAGATATCAATGCTTTTGTTCTCCCTCACCAATTTTTGCCCACTTACAAGTGCTCTATACTTTTTTTATATATATTCAGCCACACTACAGAAGCAGAGTCTAAGTGCAAAGGGGCTATGTTGGATATCAGCTGCTAGACTACATGGGACATAGTCCTGGAAATAGCTCAGAAACCACCTTTTACTCTGCTCTCCTCTCAGTATTTGCTGAATCTGCCTGGAAAGCACCAAGTTTCTCTTGCTTATGTTTTCCAGGGTGCTGGTGAGCAACCCCAATTGAGATGCTGGGTTGAGATGGGTTCTCAACGCCAATTGAGATGCTGTGGGTTGGTGTTTTGGTCTAACAGTCACAGATGTTTTCCCCTGCCTCTGGGATAACTCCCAGAGGCAGGGGAAAACATCTCGGGATGTCGGGAACTGGGCCTTCTGCTCTTTGAGTTTGCCTTTGTTTCTCAGCAGATACCTCCTTTGAGCACAAATGGCACTTACTATGTCCAGGCAGAAGTGTTTCTGCTACAGCTTGAACTGTTAATGCCTGTGAGTAGACTTCATCTCCTTGTGAGTAAACAGATCTCCCTGTGCCTTTGAATGTCTGTCAGTGAGTAAAAATGTTTTGCTGCTCTTATCAGCATTTTTCCCTGAATTTCTGAACTAGGACAACTTGTGGAGGACTTTGGCAAGCATATTTTACTCATACTTGGCTATATTTCTTTCTTTATCATTTCACTAACTTTGTGTCACACTTACTTACAAAGGAGCTCCACAACGCCTAATGTAAGTGTTTGCATTTGTGTATGTGTCATGATATGTTTACAACAGTGTATCCCTGTGTTTGTCAGCACATATCACTATGTGCACCTGCTTAACTGCATTTGTTTTTGCTTCTTGGTTTTGGCTTTGTGTGAGAATCTGTGAGCATACCCTTTTTCACCCAAGAAGTGGGCCTTGTTCCTGGGAGGTGTCTGTGTATATATATATATATATATATATATATATGAAGTGTTTCTTCTATATTTATTTTGCTTTTTGTATGTTCCCTTGCAGTTGTGTTGAGGTGCTCATGCATGCATGTTTCAGTATAGTTGTGCATTGATAGTTGTTCCATCGTGTGTCTTTTCCCATGTGTGTAATTCCCTGTCTCTGTGCTTTCCTGTATTTCCTTTCCCTTTCCCCATCTATGCTATGTGCAGTTACCTGGATTTGCGCATGTACGTATCTCCCCGATTTTATTGTTTGAGGGTTGTATTTTTAATGGGGTGGGTGCTGGTGAAATTGTTCATCATTTTGCTTTGTATTTATCTGTCAGTGTTTTCCCTATGTTTGCATAAAGTAGATGCAGACTACAATTTGGTGATGAATTCTATGAATACTAATCTTAGGCTACCCTTGACCCTAGGGTCAGCTAAAGATCAAAACCAAACCATTTAATATTTTCCTTTTGCAGATCAATAGAAGCATAAATTCACTCTCAATGACAACTATAATTTCAAACAGATCTATAGGAGGCATGCATGCATTTCCAGGATGAGCTGCTCATGCGCCTGTTGGGGAGCACAGGAAAAAGAGTTTCTCTGTTGTTGTAGGTTTGGGGTTTTTTTGCCATTGAATCTCTTTTGCCTTTTTTCTTTTATTGCTCTGAAACTATGCTATTTTCAGCAGCGCCTGTCATATAAATATCTCTTGTTTTTCTTCTCCTCTTTCCCTCCTAGTGAAAAGGGCAGGGGACCTATTGAAAATTCTGCTTTATCTCTTTCAGGAGAGTTCAAGTGCGGGTCGAACAATCGATTCCTCCTCCTTTTCTTTTTCAAGTTTCCTGTCGTTCTTTTGCCCAGATCAGCACTGAAGGAAAATAGGAAGGGCAGCCTGGAGTATGTACATCTATATACCCAGAGACAGAAAGGGAGACCATGCAATTGTGCATTTGTGAGCATTTATAAATTTTTTTTAAGTATATACCATATATATATATATATTTCTTTTTCACACTCATTTGAAAACACATACATACGTGTTTTTTCCTGTAGGTGTCTGTATGTAACAAATTCCCAATATGTTCTTACAGTAAAACTATTGCAGAGATAGAAGAAAAAAAGCTAAGAATGGGAAAAGTTTGGAAGCACTGTTCAGTTCTATACCAGAATGTTAACCCTTCCAAAATTTCTCCTCTACGAATTGCAGAAGTTTTTAAAGAAATGTGTTAATATCCCAGACAGTTTCTATAATTTTCCATGGTTGGAGAGGGAAAAAAAGGTTATTCTGCAAGCAGCATTGTTTCAGAAAAATAAATTCAGCTGATAATCCATGAATCTTTAAAGCTTTAAAGCATTTAGTCTAAAAAAGGTACTTTTCAAACATTTTCACCAAATCAAAGTGTCAGGCAGGGAACCAGGGTAGGGGGGAAGACAGAAATATAAAAAAGCAAAACAAATGACACCATTAATCTGCCTGGATTTTCCACCTCATAGAACAATCTGTTTAGGAATGACTGAAATAAAGTGGAATGTGGTTTAGATTTTTTCCCTCTGCAATCTCTCTCTGCAAATTCCTTGTTTATGGGGAAACACTGAAAAGAGGAGATAGTCCCACTATCCCCTTAGCAAAATAAAAAAAAAAATTTAAAAGGCACTATAAGCACAGGGAAAGAAGGAGGGGGGGGGGTGGTTTGCTTTGTGTAGGAAATAAAGACCGTAAAGTGAGGACTTTTATTGCTGGCAATCAGAGTATTGCTGCTGGCAGTGGCTAAAGGTGGAAAGCAAAGATGATTTAATTTATAGAAAGGACAAAGATGTCATGTAGCAGATTTAATCACTGAAAAGAAAAAAAAAGAAAAAAACCTAGCTAACGTCATAATTTACATTTTGGGATAATAAAGAACACTGAAAGAAAGAAACAACTGAAAAACCCTGAATGGCTGAAAAAAAATGAAGGAAGATAAATAGATTTGCCTGTAAAACTAATAAATTTAAAAACAAACCCAGAAAGCAAAACACAGCCTCTTGAAAGTGCTGGTAAAATGGACCATCGATTTTGGAATTCATCTGCATTTTGTATTTTAATAATGCTTACTCTCTCTCTCTCTCCCCCTCTCTCTCTTTTGCAAAATATAAAAGCTGATCTGATAAATATTAATTTGAACCATCATAATGTATTTGAAAATTCCAGCTAAAATGTCACCACATGGAACATTAATGTAATATTTCAAGGCCCTGAGAGCAATACTCATATTGATTGCATTTATTTCACTCTAGGGAGGAGAAATAATTCTTCAATGTGGGACACATCTGGTAGCCAAAGATGCAAAAGGCAGAGGATAGAAATGCAAAATTATATGGGAAAAACTCCCCATAACCTAACACCCCAAAACCAAAACAGAAGTACAAGTGAACCTGACAAATACAACCAACTCAATCTTGTGTTTCAGTTGTAGCAATCTTTTTTTTTTTTTTTTTTTTTTTTTTTTTCCCCCAGAATAATTCTCTTTGATTTTTTAGTTTGGAGGAAAAAAAATAATCACAAAGTAACAAAAATTCCCAACATGTTTCTATGAATCTTTTGGCATGAAAATCTACAGTATCATCACAAGTTTAATGAAAGAATGTGTGTAATTGGATTGCTTATTGGAAACACAGAAGCCAGGCTGCGAAAACAGCACAGCACTTAATCCTGTGAAACTTTGACAGAGGTTCTCAAGAAAGATGCTCTTATCTGGGGATGGGCTTGAACTTTGCAACACTGGTAACCCAAACATGTCCAAGATTGGGACTATTTTTCTGTGATTCTGCAGAAGGAGCATGGAGACACTGTCTGTCTGGGGTCCCATAAAACAGATCTTTTCCTTGTCATTAAGAATATTGATGTTCATTAGGCCCAGGCGTCAATGAGTCTTTGTGCAAATGAAATGAAATCTGAGTCAAATTTTGACCCTGAGCCCAACATATAACCACAACTGGCTGCAACTGGGGGGCTGGGGATTAGAGGGGTTCCCCCCAGCACCAAAAATTCAGCATCCTTAGTCTGAAACAAAAAAATCTCTGCAAACACAGCCACAGAGTGTAAGGAAATGGTCCTGTCCCTCCACCCTGACAAAACACTCTTCATGTAAGGTGGTTTCTGATAAAGATGGAACAGATCAGGGCAACTTTTTACATTCTGTGAAGGCAAAATCTCCACAGGTAAGATAAAGGTTCTCTGTGTCCCAGCTCCTGTCAGGGCAGTATCACTTCTGCAGGCAATGTTCCTTCTTTAAATTTGTTACCAGGGTTTTTCTCTTCCACCATGGGATTGACATTCCTGCTGGACAAACTCCAGGCTAATGAAGCAAGCTCAGGCCCTGTAATTCACAGTGAGCTGCTTTGATGGAGCACTTTCAGTGTTAACAGTGTGATGGGTGCTTTTTGGAGCTAATGCCTCACTGATATTAACAGCCATGCCATAGAGCAAAATCTGCAATGTAAAAGCGAGTGGCTTGCTAAATATTTACAGGCGTGCACATCTCGCTGTCCCATTCATTTCCTTGACCTTTCATGAAGGGGGATGGGAAAGGAGATGCCAGAGAATGGTCCGTTCTGAGGTACAAATGCACTAGAGCCAAACTGGCTCCCCAGCTGCCGATAGCAAGACCTTGAGCTGAGGTCTCACTCTTTCCTCCCCAGCCATTCATAAATTAAGTCAAGTAAAGCCACCACATGCAGTGGGCAGGCTTTGGCCTGAACTTTCTGAGAAGGGATAGAGGAATAGCTCCCAAAAGGAGAAGAGCCTTGTTATGAATTCTGTGTAGGTCACTGAGGCATTTCACTGCAGATCAGCAGAGAGTCCAGTTAGATCCCCAAACCTCCAAAAGTTGATCCCAGGCGCAGCTGTTCCCAGAGGAAGGCAGCATTCCTGGAGAATTAAAGACGAGAACCAATTAAGGAGACTTTTTAGTTCTGCATCCAGCTCTGCCACTGACGTGCTGGATGATTTTGGGCAAGCCTTTTCCCATCTCTGTACCTCAGTTTCTCCTGATAGCATTTAAAATAAATACAGGGACGGGTGTAGGAAACCCTCCTACATGAAGACGGGAGAGGGCATTGTGAGGCTTGTTTAATGCTTAGAAAGCACTTTGAGATCTGCAGATAGAAAGCAGTACACGGAAGCCAAGTGTTATAATTAAACTTTATATAACCAGGTTTTGTAGAAACCATGGGGGCAGGAGCAGCAGCTCCGGTTCCTGCAGCACTATGCAGCGGAGCGAGCTGGGGGCCGAAGCTGCGGCCGGGCACGGCGGGAGGCGGCCCGGCGGGGTTTGCCGGAGGAGCCGAGAGCGACCAGGTCTGGTTTTTGCGACGCTGAGCTTCACTCAGCATTTACGCTGCTGAGCAATTTCTGCATTCGCTCAAACTGCCGCTCCGCCGAGCTGTCAAAATAGTGCGATGGCCGGTGCCGGCGCTGTCTGGCAGCCCGCGGGACCGGCGGCTGTGCCGAGCCCCTGCCCAAGCGAGCCGAGCGGAGCGAGCCAAGCCGGGCCGAGCTGAGCTGAGCCGAGCCCGCGGCTCCGGCGTGCCCCGGGCGCCCCCTGCTGCTCGCCAGCTCCGGGGAGCCGCAGGCACGGCACGGCCCGACCGGAGCCCGGGGGGCTCTCCGGGTGCAGAGCGCCCCACAGCCAGGGCCGGGAGTGTGTGGGTTTTGGTCCGGGTCCGGGTCCGGCCGCCCTCCCCAGACCGACTCCCGGTTTCAGACCCCAGGCTGAGCGAGAGGTGGAGGGAGGGCTGTCAAAAGGGCAGTTATTAAGAGATGGTTTAATTAAGCCCACCAGAATTTGCTATCCTTATACAGAGGAGAGGATACTGCAAGAGAACAGTGGAGAGTAGCTGGATAAGTCAGCCCCACACACATACATTTGAAAAGTTATAATGGCCAAGCCAGTTTTGTACAGAATTTACCACCCTGTAAAGGACTGAATGTGCACTGTGCAGTTTCTCTTACAGACAATCCCACAGGTCTGCAACCCGGCAGCTACATCAGTCCCAGCACTTTCTCCAAAGAGGCACCATCCCCAGAATTACTTTTATTCACAGATTGAGAGTTTTATTAGAGCCTGGAATGGGCGAAATTAATTTCCTGCAGCTGGTCTGCCCTACTACACCTTGCAAGCTCCAGTGCTCAGGGCAGGCAACCACAGTACTTTCTCCAGACAGAGAAAGCCTGGAATTAGTTTTTTCCCTGCTGTTCTCTTTATACACCTATGCAATACATTAGACTGCTGGGAGACTCTGTGGGGACCACACTCTCAGGAGGACAGGGGGTTTCAAGTCCATCATGCCATAAGCTCCCACCAGCTGCCCAGCAACAGTATGAGCACAGGGCTTCAGGCAGGCCTGCAGAGCAGTTAGAGTGGGACGGTGCAGGTGGCTGTGCCTCAAACCACTTACAGAACAAACTGATGTTACCCTTTGAGCACCATGGCCTCAAGAGTCATGTTCAGGGATGTGATGATCATTTCCGCAGTCCTTCAAGTATTGCACAAGGAAACAAACACCCTCCCTACCGTCTCTCCTCTGCCTACAATTTCCTCCCTTGTCATTTACATGATTGTCAATTCCAAGTACCAGGACAGAATTCCTCCTAGTGAACAAACCCAGATGCTCCTACAAGCTTTCACTGAGTGTCTGTCACCAGAAGCAGAGGATTAAACAGGATAGTGGTAAAAAGGAAAGATTATGATCCTGGTTTTTCTTATGAGTGATACTGGGTCTGAGTCACAGAGGAAGACAGCACTGGAACGGCCTATACTCCAGAAAAGCAGCACCCTGTCAGGCAACCTGGCTCAGGAAAGAGCCAGGACAGGAAGAGCAGGTCAGGAAGGAGATGCAGCGGAAGAGCAACAAGTCTGTGGGAGCTCAGATGGTGCATGCTCACTTTTCTGGGATGAGTCAGGCCCACAGAAAGGGCGATAAGCAGTAATGCCTGGGGCAGAATACAGGGTGCAGGGATCAGGATTTCTCTCTCAGGATTCTTGTCAAGCATAGGAATGGGCCATGAACACCCAGACCAGGTATTTCAAATCTGCTATTGAATTTTCCTAGTGCTCCATAAACCATAGGTGAGAAGGAGAGAAGAAAAGCAAGACTGAACATTGCAGAGAACATTTTACAAAGGCATTGGATCTCCATATCTCAAGGTCCAAGGGCTACAAACCTGCAAGATGTTGGCAAGAAATGGCCTATAGTAACAACCCCTGCCCCACTCACCTGGAAGCTTTTCAGCAGCCCCATTCTTCCCCTGAAGACCACACAGATGACCTTGCATACCCTAAGAAAGGCAGCTTTCCCGTCCAAAGCCAAAGTGCCCACCACACAGGATGAGGCAGGAGGTAGTTCCCACGGGGATGCCCTTGCTCACTTTAGGCACAGCTCCACAGCCTGTGGATGTGCTCACTGCCATCAAAGGCAGCCCCACCTTGGGGCTAAGCTTCAGAGCACCTCATCAAGGCCCACATCTCCAAGATTAATGACTGCCTACACTAGGACTTTGCCATTATCCCAAGATGATCCCAATGCATATTTCACATCCACATGCTGCTGAGCTCCATTCCTGCATCTATGAGTTCACGCCTTTCTTACCCATTTCTACTCCTGGTACCCCACCCAAGACAACTATTCTCTTTTTTCTTCTTCTGCCACACTTACCATATACTTGTCTCTATAGCAAGGGTGACATTGCAAGCCAGAGTCCCCAAGCATCTATGCCATTACCTAATTGCTCCTGGGACTCCACCTCTTCCAGGAGGCCTGTGTACATGCCATTCTAATAGTAATTTTTCCCACAATTAGTGGAGGTGTTGGCATCAGGAGCATAGCACAAACCACATAGTGTGGACAAGTCATCCCTGGAGATGCGAGTAGTGCAGCTGAGCCACCGTGGGATCAGGCAAGGTAGTCACATCATTCTCTTTATCTTCCATGGTTCAATTTTAGAAGGAAACTGCTTGCACCCTGCAGGTCATTGTACCTCACACCAAAGAAAAGTGCTTCTCTAGGACTGAGAGCCTACAATGGGAGAGTTTTTCATACACTTTACACTTAAGGGTTGACAGTGGGGATGAACCACGAATGTCACACGTTATAATATCACCAATATGTAGAGGAGAACAGGGAGACTGAGATTTGCCTACTAAGTATTAATGTCAAAGATGAAAAGCACCTGTGTGTGCTTCAGGGGCAGACACATGGAGCATTGGGTTGTGTGGTTTTGAGTCTAGAGCTGATTCATGAGAGCCAAGCATGCAGAAAGCTTTATAAAACCCCTCAAAGTTATTTCAGACAATTAATGTGTTTGCCTTCTCCTCCTCCAGCTTCACTGCCCTTCTTTGGGGGATCCCTCCTAGGTGCTGTGACTGACCATCTCCCCTTGGTGTGCACAGGGAGAGCCACAGTTCTGTGGTGTCCCAGTGCTTCACTGCTGAGACTACAGCAGAACAAGGCAGAGTGAAGCATAGGGACAGTGCTCAATACATTTATAAATAATCACCTCTTCTATGCCCTGCAGGGGAGTGTGACTTCACAGTGATGTGTGTGAATGTCACACAGGCCCAAGGAGAGATACTTCTTTGACTATTAGCTTGGTTCCTGGAGGGTTTTCTTCTTCTTTGCCCTCCCTCCAGAGCCAAGGATCAATGTAAGAGGCTGTACAGGTTGCCGCACGAACACAGAATAGTACTTTACTAGCTACAATATATCCATGCAGTTGATGGGTCTCAGCCATCACACTGCAGAGGATTCTCCACATACATCTATAGACTACAGAAAACCACATTCTTTCTGTCCCAGACTTAGTGACAGATTAAGTCACTGAAGCCACCTGGCACTGCAGCCTCCTGCCTGACTGGATCCCTGGAGTCCTGACATTAGTGTCCCGTATATGCTGGACACTAATGAAGCAGTATAGAAAAGGAATGTACCACATTCTTCTGAGAAGTGTTTTCCAGGGAAGATGGGGCACAGAAATGTTGCCCTCAAATTGGGCGTGCCTAAATTACAACATGCTGAAGTGCCCTAAGGACCGGTGAATCAGTGAATGGCACAGGACTGGTCCCAAGTTTGGCTTAGCACCCAAGCCACAAAGCAGTGACAGATATACATGTAGACTGGGACACTTGGCATGGTCTGACACCCATGAACCTCACAGCAATTTATCTTGTGCTGTGCTAGACTTTGCTTAATGCAGTCATTCTTCTCAGCCCACAGTGACATTGCTGTACTGCATCCCTTCTTGAGCCTGCGCTGAGACATCACTCCTGCAAGGAGGGTGCCTCTGAGGCAAATCCTCCAAGTTTCCTTGAGACACAAAGCTGGACACAGTCATAGTTAAGTGACACTGTGTTCCATGCTCAGCAGAGGATCAGATCAGAAAATGCTGTAAGTCTCCTTTATTGCTTTCTATGGATCTGACCAAATATTCCTAGGCATTTGCCCTGCACTGTTCTTGCTTTTACCTTAGAGCTCCAAGCACTGGTTCTCCTTCTCTCCCTGCCACTGACTCATTCAGTTTCTTGGCAGGTCAAAGAGAAAGGTGGGCAGAGAAGCTGTACCTGATTTCCTGTTAAAGTATTGTGGCAGAATAGGGAAGGATAGGGAAGGATAAGTACTGAAGCATAAGAGATACTGTAAGATAGAAAAAGCTTTGCCCCAATTTGCTATTGCCCCCCACTCCTTTTCTAAGGGGTATTTCCTGGGTGAGATTTCCCCTGTATCCTCTATGGGCAACACGTCTGGCTCACCTCATTTACTCAGCTAGAGCATGTTTTATTAATCTGGAGTCTCAACAAGGTCCTTTAGTTCTATTAATTTATTAATATTGCTAATTAAATATCATATTCGCAAATGTAAATTTCTTAATAGTGTCCCTTCCATTTTCAAATTTAAAAAAAAAAGAAAATGCAGCAGCAGCTTGTTATGTTAGTCAGTTGAAAGCAATTCAGGCTAATCACCAGAGCGGGGCTGTCTTGTGTCTGCAGAGGGAGGGCCACTGTCAGTTTGCTTTGGGGCAAATATCCACCTTCAACCAAGAGCTTTAACAATTAGATTTCAAAGCAGGTGCAAAATGAGGTGAGTGGAATAAATGGAAGGGGGTGAGAAAAGGGGAAAGCACAGAGTTTGGTGTATGTGGGAAGAGGTACCAGGAAAAAACCCCAACAATTGGCACGGCAGAATTGATGAGGGTCAGGGGACCACATGTGGCCAGAGCCCAGGGCCAGCACTGGCATAAGGGAAAGCATAACTTAATAGGCAGTCAGGAAGCCTGGGGAGTGGCCGTGTGGAAGGGGTCATGGGACTGTGTGGACTGGCTCCTCTGGAGGGGACTGGTCCCTCTGGAAATATGTGGTTCGTGGAGGAGGTCCAGCATCTGAATTGTATTTTACTTGTTTTTCCTGATGACACTCTCAGCTGTGTCTATATATATATATATCTGTGTGTGTGTGTGTTTGGGAAGATGTGATAATCTGCATGGGACGACAGGGCTGGTGTTGCATTAAGGAAAGTTTTAAAAATACATTATATTGCTTTTATTATTAATGGTAATGATAGGGGCCTGTTCATTATCTTTCCTTTTGTTATGAGCTCTGTAATCTGAGGATGCTGTGGCAATGTAAAAGGAGTGATGCAGTGGTACTGCTCAGTCTGGTTCTGTTCTAAAATTCCATTCTTTTTAATATTTATGATCAGAACCCAAGAAAGTGACATGTAGTTGCCTTTTATCAAGAAGTTATTAAAAACATAAACCCCTTCTTTTGGATCCATTGTGCAAAACAGACCTCAATAAAAAAATCCTTATGCTCATTATATGGATAGAGAGACATAGGCCCAGAAGGCAAAATATGAGTCCTAAGGTTATTGCTGAATGTCTCTTCAGATCCCAGCCCTTTCCCTAGGTTAAATGCTAAACCATTTGCATAAGGGCACAAAACAGTACATTATGAGAAAATTGGGTGCAGAACAGGGGGCACCCAGTATTTCATCCCTTGCTTTAAAAGCTAGACTGCTCTGGCCCAAAGTATAAATAGGTAGAAGGGTACACACTGAAACAGGAAAATACAGCTGTCTCCAGGCAGGTGATTTTTTTTTTTTTTTCTGTACACAGAAAGAATTCCCAAATGAAAACCCACTGATTACTCCAAGACATCTAAATGAATAACAGCATTGACCAGGTCAAAAGCAGATCCATTGCAGCTGAGAGCTGGAAGGTGACACTCCCTCAGATGCAGACAGACCTGTACCTTTGGAGAACACAGGAAACTAAGACACTTGTACTGAATCCTAGCAGCTGTCCAACTTTTGCTGCTGTGTGGCACGTTCAGACACCAAGGCTGGTGAAGGGTGAATGCTTTGCAACCTGGTTGGGCTGTTTCAGCAGAGTGAGAGATATGTCATATGGAGGGGTAAGTCTAAAGGGGAAGAGAAGGGAACAAACTGCTGCAACTAATGCCTTTTCAATCTCCCACAGAGAGAGAGACAACATAGAAAGCCCTGGCTGAATGGAAGGAACTGGTTCTTTTCACCTCACACACACTGGTCTTTCAGCTGTTAATGATCTCTGTTGATGTGAACATAATTTCTGCTGCATCTTGGCATGTATAATTGAGCGGGTCTGCAATGGGGAGACAGCACCTCCACCTTCCCAGTCAGCACTTGCTAGTAAGCAGCCTAATATCAGCTCAAGAAATGTTGCAGAGGTATCAGCTTCTGATGCCATGTTATCACTCGAATTTGAAAAAGTACAGAGTGTACCTCCTTGTGCTGACATAATAGGAGAGGACATCACCTTAATTCCACCTCCATTAGACCTCAGAGAGTCGACTGTGACCCCCCTGACCTCATCAATATTCAAAAGCTTAACAAAAAAAGGCTATAATTGGTGAAGTCAGAAATAATGTAATGCAGTATTGATTATTTTATGGTACGATTAGGTGTAATTACATCTCTCAAATTTTATTTTAATGTTACTTTATACTACTTTTAGCCTTTTAAAATTATCCAAAACATCTCTGTTTAATGGAATGAACATGCCTTCAATTTAAATGTGAAACAGTCTTTTTCTGCTAAAGTGTGACCTCAATATATTTGAAAACATAAATTACTGCCGTGGATAAACCATAAAAATGAATGATGAATTTAATTCTGGTGAAGCGTGAGGGACTGGGAATGCAATGGGGAAATACTGTTTATCCAGAGGAGAGCGGACAGCCCAGGTGGAGAGAAGGAGGCAAAATATGACCTTGTCTAACTCTGAATGGGACATGTCATACAAAGGACTTGACTTTGGACTTACAGACCAAGGGCAAAAATCACTTATTCCCTGGATCATATCCTCAGGTGGCCTTCATCAGCATAGCTTCATTGAAATCAAAAGCATGATACTGATTTATGTCAGTGGAGATTTCAGTCCCCTGTATTTGCTTGGTATTTGATTCCCTCCAGCTTTTTTAGATGTGCAGAGATGAATGTTCCAGCAGAGACTCACAGGGTAACCTCCTAACTTCTCATCTTTCAGGCCTGTTTGCACTGCCAGGCCAGTGTTAAAGGACCTTTGCATTAACAAGAACAGGGCCATAAGAACCCAACTAAACTCTCCTGTCTTTCATATGCCAGTATCACCTCACCCATTATTAGAACTAATTATATTCATTACTGGGACCTAGGAGCCTTAGTCTTGAACCAGAGCTCCATTACTGAAGAGATGAGACAGCTGAGTGCCCTTACTCAACCTCTGCTCAGAGCCTTTTCTAACTCACCAGTGTTTGCATCCCTGGGTGTTATCACAAGAGATTTATTAATAAATCATGATAGGCCAAAACTGCTTCCTCAATGACCATAAATGGATGGTTTTGTTCCTTTGGGACCCCTGTTTTAAATGGAAACTATGCCTGGACTTCACTGCTGGATTTTAGCAGTGCTATCAAGTCCTGTGAGCACTTACTGTGCAAGTGTAAGTTCAAATTTCCTCTTGATAGCAATTCCTATTTCCAACACAAACATTTCCTTATTTTACTTCTTAACATGCAGGTAAAGGAAGAAAGTATGCTGTCACCCATGAGTGTATATAACAGTTTGAGTTTATGCTTGAGGAAAGGAGAAGCAGGGTGGCTAGAAGGGTCACTGATAATAGTCTTAGAGCTCTTTTGGGCCAATGTGAGTCCAGTCAATTTCTGAACTTAAGCATCTTGAAACTCATGTACCTCCTCTTAGCACCTCTTCAAACTGAGAATACGATGGCTGTGTAAAGTGGTAATTGCAGGAATCCTCCTGATAGCTTTGTAAGGCTGTTTTTGTCCCAGAACTATTGATATGGACTCATCAAGAAGGACCTGCCTGTTTAATCCACAACTTTTCAAAACACCTGCCAGCAGTTCAGTGCATTCAGCAGCCAAACATCCCAGGATGCTCATCAGCTGGAGTTGCTGATTTGTTGCTATCCATTCTTTCAAGTGTTCCCTTATCTGCTTTACATCAACAGCCAGGGTGCCAAGATGCTCATTATTTCCTAATGGTCCATATTCCATTTCTATATTTTTCTTCTTAAAGACCAATTAAAAAAAACAAAAACCTAACAAAAACAACAACAGCAACAAAAAAACCCCAACAAAAATTAAGTAGCTCAGCCATTTTAGAATCACCATTTATTCCAGCTCTCTCCTAATTTATTAATGGGCTTACCCTCTCTATTGTATTTCTTTCCCCTGATATACTTGGAAGAGCTCTCATTATTTATTGTAGCCCTTTGGGCCAACATTTACTCCTTCTGCTTCCTACCTACACTGAAATCTGAAAAGGTTTCTCCATTTGCCTGCTGGCTTCCCCATAGCTGGATGAGTTCAGACATCTAAAGGTTTTCAAATTTGAAAATGGAGGAAGGTCTGTGTTATTCCTATTTGAGTCATACCAATTCCAGCAATATTGGAGATCAGAAATTGCACAAGTGAGCATGTTGTAGTATCTCAAGAGCGAGGAAATGATACCGTATTTTAGGAGCAGTCTATCTAATTCAGATCCTTTTACCATTACTAGGGCTTTGAAGAAAAAGCACAAGAAATCTAGCAAAAATGGACTAAAAATAATTTGAGTCCCAGAAGACTCCACCAGCTCCAACCAGAACAAATCAAATAGTCAAGTTCAGCATTATAAAGGAAGCTGGGAACAAAATTTGTTTTTTATCTGTATTTTGGGAGAATCTCCACCTGTGAGGATAGTTGCATCGGCTGCTAGGATTTACTGGATTGTCTTTCTTTTCAGATAAGCAAATTATTCATGACTGAAATCAGGAAATCCACTCCTCCCTGGCCAGAATAAAGTTCCCCATCAATTAGGCAAATCAACATGAGGTTTAACATGTTCCCACTTATGGTTCCAAAAGTACTATGAAAACAATCCCTCAAAGTGATATCCAATCTAACCTTACCCTGTAAAGCAACTTCAGGAAAAGAAGGTAACATTGCTAGAAAGTTTTACCAGCAATAGATAATCAGCCAAATAAAAAAAGAGTTTTTAAGATTAAGGAAGGACTGTCTTACAACAAAGCATATCACACAGACAGGCACTGAGAGAACACACAGGTCAGATTAACATTCACAAGCCCATTCTAGAGAAAAATTATTTCTACAAAGATTTCAGATAAATCTCTCTAAACTTCCTCATTGTAAAATAAACCAAGAAGAAGATGATGTTTATGAAGGCACAAATAAAAGGTATAGGTGTGCACAAGTGTGTATGTATGTACAGCAGTGTGCAGCAAAGCATTTCTGCATAGGTGCACATGTGTACACAAAGAGATTAGCTGCACTTTCCCATTGGTCTTCCTCTACCCTTAGTGTGCAGCAGTGACAGAAAATGCTCTCAAATGGCCTTTCAGCACCACACAACCAATCTTGCCAGGCTATGTACAGACTGTGCTCTAATCCTGACTCAGATTTAGAGCAAGATGACTAACTAATAACTTTCAATTGTGTTTACTTCAATTTTTATCCATCATTTTTCAAGTTTCATCTGCAGAAGCAGGAGTGTAATCCAGTGAGCAGCAATGTTATTCCCAAGAGAATGCCAATCCCTGAGGATAGCCAAGGCCCTGCTTCCTGTTTAACGAATGTGCAGTGACTGATTAGGCAAATGGTGTATCTGCATTTCCTATGAATATCCCTGACCGTCTATTCCCAGCTGTGTTTTCTATTTAAAGTTGGCATGATGCACGCTCAGAGAGATCCCAGAATGCTTATGCCTAGCAGGGAGTACAAATATCAATTCTCCTGAGATAATTCAGTTAATCTGTTATCAAAATCTGTAGCACAGTAGCACCTAGATGTCATACAGGGCTGAATGGACACATGCTAGAAAAAGGGAAGTCTGAACAAATAAACATACAGAGGAGGAAAAGAGAAGCACGGGGATAGAAAGCCTCCCTCCCTCCCCCTGACCAGGAACACACAGCATGTCAATGGTTGAGCAGAATTCCTGATCCCAAAATACGCAAGTACACCATGAACAGCTAAAGGCTTGAGTAGCACTCTTTGGATAGACACTCAAAACTCATTACCAAGTAGGACAGATCACCAGCTTCCCTTCCCTGTTGCTTCTGTTCTTTACTGTATCAACACTGGATGGCACAGAAATTCCAAATATAGCAGCTCAAGAATCTCTTGCCTATTCCCTACTTGCCAGCAAAAAAGCTTGTTTTGCTATTTGCAGGAGCGAAATAATTTGGTATTCCTGATAAGATCTCAGACACACCCCAATGACACTTACACCCACAGCCACAGAGGCTGATAACATCATCAGCTGACTTCTCAGCTCAGCAGCACTCTTTTTCACCCGTTTCTAGGATTATGAAATACATATTTTGTGTGGCTGGCTAATGCTAAAGTTACAAAATCTATGTAATTAAGATTAATTTAAGAGCTGGATTGGATCAACTTGTGGCATCCACCCATTAATTAAAAGAAACACTTTGAATTTCAAGTGGCTGCCTTAATATTTCACTCTGTGCTGGCACTGTTAACCTCAAATTGGCAGGTGAGATGTGAGTGCCCAGGTGTGAAAGGCTGGGAGCCATTGGTTGCATCAGGAGACAGGTGCCCTCTTCTGGAAGGTACCAACATACTACCTGTATGGGCTACTGGAATCCCTGCTTCCATGAATACCTGTACATACACTCCTGGCTAAATGCACACAAGCATAAAATCTATGTACATAAGTGTAAATATATATATGACACACATCTTTCTGATGACTCACATAAGTTGTACATAGATGCTTACCTGTAATGATGGAATTTTATGTATTATGTGAATGTTTAGAAAAGTTTGTGGTTTTTTACTACATATGCATATGCATATTAGTTCTGCAGAAGATTATGTAATGTCCAAATGTGCTAGATTTTATGAGCCATGCAAAAACAACACAGAAATGATTAAGTGTTCAAGGCTGTAAGGGAAGTATTTCAACCAAAAGGAAAAAAAAAAAAAACAGTGACAAATGTTCTGCACAAGTTATGGATGGCTCTGTAGGTTCTTTAGGCATCCTGCCTGCCCAGCTCATCTAATCATTCCATAGAATCTGACCATTTTTATTAACTATTTGCAGTGTCCCGGCATCTAAATTCTTAAACAGTCTGACATTGCCTTTGTTGCATAAACAGGAAGGGAATCTACAAACTACCCTGAAGAGCTCACAGTTGATGGTACGGAGTGTTAAAACCACACTATATGCAGAAATGTAAAATTTCGGGTCCTAAGATTACCTTTCATTTGGAATGGGTCCATTTACCCTGGGAATGAAATGAAAAATAACACAGATTTGGAATAACCTAATTTTTCAATTTGACTATGTTGATCACCTCATGCATGCATGGGAATATGAACAAAGATACACATATGCACCTTGGGACATACTGATGCATATGCACATAAGCACATTAATTCAAAGAGGAAGTTAATTTGATAAGATTATGTACATGCACATAAAGTGTGTCAAATGTCCACGGATGTGCAGATATGTGCATATATAGAGAGAAATTGCATTTAGATGACCATATGAACATGTCTATGAAGTCCCTTAAGCAAACTTGTCAGAGAAGACTGTGTAAACAGCTGGAAAGATACTTAAGACCAAATGTTTTCTTACTGTCATGTTACAAAAAAAGTTAAGAATCTCTTCCAAATCCAGATTTTCTCTTGGATTCTACAGCTGCCGAGTCTAGTTGTTTTATGTATTTTTTATAATCTGAATTGCTCTCATGCAAAGACATAGCTTTAATTCATTTAGAACAAAATCTCTTCCTCTTCTCTTTATGATGGGGGAAAAAAGTTCACCCCAGCACAGCATGCTGTTCTTTTCAGCACCTCCTGTTGGGTACACTTATACTGGTCTCTTCAAATATATCCCATCATTTAACTTACAGCCATGGCTGAATCAGAGATCAATAAGTCCCTCATAACAGCTTCTGCTGGATGAGATGTAAAGCAGCTACTGTCTTTCTACCTATCCTCTCTATCATTCCATCAGCACTCAGTGCTGAGTACAAGGCTTTGATCAAACTAGTAGTTTCCCTTCCAGACATCACCATGATCCATATCCAACTATCCTTCAGCAGGGCAGGCTCCAACAGCCCTTATTAGTAGCTTTTTATTTGCAGAATTGTGGCAAGTACAGGCTGGGTAAGAACTTGCATATGTTTAATATAATCTAAATAACTGAGTGAGTCCTGGATTTAGTTTAGTTTACAGATTGGCTATTCCCAATTCTATTATCCTTCCTCACTGTGTCTTCTGGCAGCCTGATCAAGAGAGGCAATCTGGTACTAAAGCAAGTTACAAACAAATAAAATAATCATTTATAATAATAATAACAACCAGACTGCAAGGGAAAGGAAGAATTTGATTAATGTGTTGTCCTGCACCGACTCTAAATCAATTAACAGATTTTATTTTAAAATAGGTACATCTGTAGTTTTACAGCTTATCTATGAAATCAGGCTAGGGGTGAGAAGACTTGTTCGATGTTACCAGTAAGCAATACAATAGTAGCTAGAAGTAGAATCTAGAATTAAGCAACACTGCGCCGTCTGTATTTCTAGCACCTCTGCTCAGTTATGCCTAAGAGTACAATGAGATCTTTAACAAGCAGAGATGGCCAGAAGGTCACCCAAACGAGATTGTCAGAACTGGTATAACTAATAGCCACACAAGTTTCCATGGTGAGGATTACAACCTAGGCACTTCCTCAGTGCCTATGTTACCTCACTACCAGCAGATTTCTGCCTTGCTGATAAGCACAAAGCCTACCTGCACCTGAGGCCAGGGCATGGCAGCAGATTTTGAGGTGTCAGTGTACTCTACATGTGTTCTAATTCTTGGGGAAAATGTTCATGATTATTTAATTTTGTGGCAGTAATGGAAAATACATTTTAGTGCTTGTGTTCTGCATTTGCAATTCATGTTCCCATACATGATTACATTAAGTCTGTGTTCTGTCATTTTTGATGAATGTAGCTTGTTTTCTGTAAAAAAACAGACTCTGTGATGGAAAGTGACAGAAGTGAAGCTGTAACAAAGCATGATCAATTTTTTATGGCCAGCACCAAATGCGGGGAAAGTCCCCAAATATCTCTCTGCAGCTGTGGACTCTTCACTCACAGGTTGAAGTATGACCCATTCCTGTCACCATACTGCTTCTGGCAGTCACAGGGCAGCAGTGGCTAGTACTGCTTTCTTCTTTTGCCAGAGTTGATAGCTTTTCATTAACATGTCAGCGCCTGAGAGCAATTTGGCCTCTGCACACAAATGTACACAGGTAAAGAGTGAGCAGCAAAGAAGGCAGAAGTGGGTGCGTTTGATTCACTTGTTAGCATTTAGTAACATTTCTGATCCTCTGCTATGTCATGCCAAAAAACTGAGGCCCCCGTCCCTCCCAAAGTCAAAAAAGCAACAAAACTAGTGGAGATGAAAGGCATGAGGAAGAGAAATTATTTGCTCAAAGATAACTGTTGGAGGCTCCATTGGAGAGTATCAGGAGAGCTGGACTAAAGGTGACAACCCAAAGGACTTAACAGTGACTTCAGCCTGGAAAACTAATGTATAAGTAATGTATAGCCAGGAGGTTTTAGCTGATCTTATTCACGTTGAGACCTCAAATAAGAAAAATTGATCCCACAATAGGGAACATAGGGTTCTGCTTATGGCAGAACCATTAGGCTTGTGTGTTTTTTTGGTTAAGATGGTCATGAGTCAGATCTTGACCTCTGAGACTCATCAATAACCACCCTGAACCTGGGGAACTGACAAAGGAGTTTTCCTGCTTCATAAAAGCTGAGACTAAAGCCTCTTGACACACAACTCAATCTTCTGCTATTCAAAATTCTGACTCAGGCTACAGTGGAAGAAGTTGTAGGGCTGGATTTGCTTCTGCCCCTCCACCTTCGGGACATGTGCTCAACATAAGCAGATGGTTTCAGAGATTAAGTTCTAAGGAGGCATTAGCAGGAATATCTGCACACAGCACCCCAGCAGCTGCCTGTGCTCACACCTGTTCTAACTTTCACAGCTTTCAAAGAAACAGTGTCCAAGGTTTTTTTTGCCCTTTCCTTTTTAGGAAAATAGAAGATTTGAGGCCAAATGCAGAGCCCGCTTCAATAGGCACTCAGGGTTTTTTCCATTTGCAAACAGATTCCCTGGAGCTTCACCTCAGTCCAGATTTTTAGCTATCATAGTAAGGTTGTGAAAGAGAATGCAGCTATTTTTCTAATCCAGAAAATACAATAACAGAGAGCTGCATCTTAGGTAGAAGTCAAAAGCCCTTATCACAGGAAAGGAAACTCACAATTGTGCTCAGTACTAAAATGTCTCTCAGTGTTTCAGTACTAAAATAAAAATTATTGGTTCACAACTGAAAGACTAAGAGATCCACCCTTCACACTTTAGTGTAGTTCTTTGGTCATGTTTCTTCTAGTCATCAAATTTAATTCAGAGAGATCAATAAGAAAAGCCACAGCAGGTATCACTTGGACCCTAACAGTGGCTCCCACTGCTGGGCACATGGTTAAAGAATGTAACCCCAGGTTCTGTGCTATTGAGAATGGTGTCTTGTGTAATGTGACATCACTAAATAAAGCTGGAGATGCTGATCTTGAATCACTTTCTGCAGTAAATGGGAAAGGGATCTTCCTTCATAAGAGGACTTTAGGCTGGCACTGGGAAATGCAGCCAGCCCACAAAAATAACAAAAACATCAGCAGCAAAGCAATCGTGATGGAATTTCTCCTTGGTTTAGCCATACTCTCCAGTTGCTTGCCATCAAAAAAGTAGGTATTTCACAGCCTACTGTCCTATTCAAGTTGCCACACAACAGATAGCAGAAAAACCTTATATACATACTATAATGACCACTTGATTCATTTGGGTGTACCTGTCTGTGGGAAGCCAGGCGATGAGGAGCTCTTCTTGAGCATTTGTGGTGTATAAATTGAATTCCTAGTGCACAAAAGCACTTACAAATGTACCTAGTATTTCTTAGAGCAAAAGCATTTATGTGCTTGGTTGCACATGCTCCCTGCTATTGCTGTTCATATTCTGTGCATGGTAGTGCTGCAAGTTCTGGCTCCTGTTCTGATAACTGAAGCAAATCTGATAACAGTTAGAAACCCAATCTACTGAGCAGTGCTATGTCTATCACCAGGTTTGGAATCAAAGATGCTTATCCAAAGTGATTCACAGACCTTTTTCCAGACCCAGTGTAACACCTACCCTCTTCTACAACAGCCAGCAGGAATGTCCTTCATCTTCACTCCCTCTCCTACACAACATGATGCAGTGAGGTATAAACATGAAAGGGATGCTACTGGTAGCCAAAAACATTCTAGACAAAGGCATGAGCATCAAATAAGAAAAAAAAGGCACAGAAATGGAAGAAAAGAGAGATAGGAAAAAAAAAACCCCAACCCCCCCCCCAAAAAACCAAGTAAACAAACAAACAAACAAACAAAAAAACCCCCAAAACAAACAAACAAAAACCAGAAGAAAAGCAAAGAATCAGAGAGGATAAGAAAGTTAATGTTGACAGTCAGAAAAAAGAAATTAATGTGGAGAGGGTAAAGATGGCAAAAGATGCCCCTTGCTTGCCCATGGCATCAGGCTACTACACTATCCCAGTGATCCAAACTCTCCTCACAAGTCTGCCAGCAGCAGTCACTACTTATTAGCAACGTGCCATCTGCCTCCACTACTGACAAGGTCCCAACCTTGGAATCAATACAGATCTGTTAGTGACATCTGTTGGGACGAGCCACAGATACCAGTGGCTTTTCACCAAGCACACTTGCTTTAAACAATGCTCAGCTGGTACCCAGTTCAGCTGGTGAGCACTGGGCTGACCCTGTATCCCTCCAGTGCCAGCCAGCTCCCCACCCCAGCCTGCATGGTGGGGATGCCAGCCAGACATATATGCCCCCCACTCCAGCCAGGACACCCCACACAGAGAGGGTTCCAGATGGCTCCCTGGGCCCTCCACTACAGCTGGAACACCTCACACAGAAAAATGTTTTTCTGTAGAAAACAGACTCTATGGTGGAAAGTGACAGAACAAAGGATGACCAATTTTTAATGGCCAGCTGCATGTCTCTCTGAAGTTGTGTACTCTTCACTCACAGGTTGAAGTATGACCCATTTCTGTCACCATACTGCTTCGGGACACTGCTCCCGGCCCACTCCAGCCGTGACACCCCTGCACGGACGGGGCTCCAGCAGGTTCCCCGGCCCCCCGCAGGGCCAGAGCGCCACCTGCAGACCACGGGCCGGTCCTAATGAGCAGCAAGAACATGAGGGCTTCACTAGCTCCCTCCATGTACTACGACAGGACAATGTTCCTGAAAAGATAACCGGGTGATTGCAATATGAGCGGTATCGAGTATCTCGTCAGAACAACGGAAAATAAATGGAAAAGGAAAACCACATTAGGCAGGACAGGAAATTCCTGCTGCTGTGATATATGTGGCTATGCAGGGTCTGTGAAAAACCTTCAATACTTTTTGCTGACAGCTTTTTCCCTGAGTACCTGACTGCCTTCTCTGACACCTCTTGGAGAGCTTTTGGGGCTCTTCTGGAATTTGCGTCTCCATCTGCAAGCCTGCCACTCATTGAGGTGTGCATTCCCCAACAGCTTCCACCAAGCTGAAAAGCTGTATGCCAGTGGACCTCCACCAATTGCCAATATTCCATTCCCTAACACACAGATCCAGGTGCTCCAAGATACTCTATATACCTGAAAAAGGAATACACTGAAAAACTGGTGAAATCATGTGATGAACTGCATTTGCCATACAGTTCCCTTCAGTTAAGTCTTTGTCTCTACTTTTTGACACTTTGGAGAAGCTCAAAAAACAGCCTAGAAAAAAAATCATTAAAACTCCCTATCCACCTGCATAGTTCTTGCAATACTCTTCCTGATCCTGTTTTGTTTCTTAATGAGAAACTTTCTATCCCTTCCTCCCCACATGAGCAAATGGAAGGTGGACAATATTTGGTATCAGTATTACAAACGTTTTGCAGATCAACACAACAGCCCGACCAAAGAGAACTGTTAGAGGTAGAAGTGGTTCCTGCCTATCATGGAGAGGAGTGCCTGTCTGACTGAATGAACAGACCTTCAAACTGTGGCAGACAGAATGGCAGCATCTCATCTGGGTTAGAGTTTTCTCTCATCAATGACATCTCTTTTATCCAGTCATAGGACTTCACAGGTTTGATGTGATGCTGAGGCAAGCAGGAGATGATGCTTTGTATGAGAAAAATACTAGTTCCAATGAAGCACACAAAGTTTCTTTTGAAAACAGTTCTAACAAACTTAGGTGAAATACAGAATATAAGCAAAAACTCAGCCAGATATAGTGTGGCCTGGAGGCATTTTGGCTGCTTGACTGGGGATTGAAAAGGTGAGCAGTCTGTGTGCCTCTTGGCAGACCTTTGCCCTCCTTCCACCATCAGGGTGGTTTTGATCCCCATGCTTTGATCCCCAGCCAACAGTGACTCCCAGCCCCACATAATGATTTATAAAGCATTGCAAGGGCACTCTGTGACACTGCCAGCATCTCCCAGTGACATGGCCATGTCCTCTCTGTTGGACACGAGACCTCCACTCCTCTCTTCCACTATTGACAATTTCTTCACATCTGATAGCAACACATTGAACAAAACTGGCAAGCCACCCTCAGGACCAGCAGACTCAATCCCATGCCAATGCCATTGGGATTTACTGCTCTCCTAAGATGTTAGTGCTACTATTTTAGATTCCAGCAGTAGATCCTTTAAATATAGCTTTCTATCATGGTCTCTGAGGACACTGGTTAGAGAGAATGGCCTTATAGTCTGGACAGAGGGATTCACATTAGGAACCCAAAGACCCAGCTCTGTCACTAGGATTCTGCCATAATGACTTCATCCACCAGTGCCTCCGTTTCACCATGTGTAAAATGAGGATAATGATAATGACCTACCTCAAAGAGTGTGGTTTGCAGATGGGTTAGCGACCAGCACTACAGAAACACCCCCCATCAATAAACAACCCAGCCTGGCACTGAAGGCACCGAGGGCACTGCATCCTTCCCTCACTGATCCTGCTCAGGAAAAAACTGCTTGCCAGGGCTCTCCTGCCTGCGACTGCGCAAATGACCAGCCAGCTTCATCCTCATCGAACCATCCTGTGTCTATTTGATAAAGACGAATATTGCTTTTTAAATAAATATAAAAACTCCGTTTCCTCCTTGGTGAGTTCATTTTGAGTCATTTTATCTCTCTCCTCCCCCTATATTTTTCCCCAAATAATGTGATTAAGTGAGTCAGCGTTCTGCTTTCCCTGACAGCCTCTGGATTTAATTCAGTTTGAGGACTGTGACCTTTGACTCCTTTTTACTATACTAACCCAGCTAAGAGAACACTTAGCGATTTCTCTGCTTCCTACTGGGAGAGTATCTGGTGAAGGGTGAGGAGGGGGAGCAAGGGTGGAGGGGGGAGGAAGAGAAACAAACTTTCACATAAAATTATGGTATACGGATAATTGAGAAGTTTAAAAACATGAATCTAATTGTGCTGTCCCTTGAGAAGCAGATATTGAGCCGTCCTATAAAAGGCTTGGAGTATCCCAATGGTGATTTATTGCTAAATCCTAGTATTTTTCAATACATTATAGTTTTTAAATTGTGTTTAAATTGAGTGTAGAAGAGCAGAGGCCATTAGGAGATGCAGAAATGATGATTATATTTAAATATTCATGCACGCAGTACCTTATTATTGAATCTGAACACTAACAAAATCAATATTAAGTGCGGTTTGACATGAATTTATTTATGAATTTCGACTTTCTAAGTACTGTATTTTTTCACTCAAAAATTGTGAGTATAATGTAGTAATGATATCAAAACAGAGTGTCAGAGAGCATTAGCTGAGGAGGTTATAAACCTCCATATTACAGGGCCCCATACTGCCCTCAAAAGTGCTTAGTGCACAAAACCAAAATGTTGTGGGGTTGTGCATTTATTTTTCTTTTTTTTTTTTTTTCTTTTTTTTTTTTTTTTTTTTTTTTTTTCTTTTTTTTTTCTTTCTTTTTTTTTTTTTTTTGGTTGTTGTTTTGGGGTTTTTTTTAACACGTAAATACACACACACACTCACTCAGAAATAGGAAGGAAATTCTCAGTCGGAAATTGCACTGCAGTGGCTTTGATTGCTCTCCAAAGCTGCCTCAGGGACCAGGCAACCCAGGAGTTGAAGACCGACAAATCTGAATGGAGTGCTCTGGGCATGTGGTTTGTGGGGGCACTTCAGCACTTTGAGGGGAAGCTGGCAAAAAGAACAGTTCACAAGCACAGGGTGTAGCAAGGGTCCCAGCCAAATCCATCAGTCTGTACCAAGAACCCACAACTCCTGTCTCACACAGCAGTGCTGGGTCACATTGGGATCCCAGAAGGCAACACCAGTTAGTATTCTCATTAAAAGAGTCCAGTAATAAGTTGTGCTCAGATTGGCTAGTAGGTCTGGTAAAGAAAGATGCTTCACTAATGCCAGCAAAGAGAATGAAAACAGTTTGGGAGTCCCTCTTCATAAGCAACACAGCAGGTACCTTGAGCAGTTTTCACTCAAAATGGTGCAAATATAAGAAAACTGGGTAGCAATCACCCCCTTAGTTCTCTCAAAAAAATATGCTTCTATACTTTTCATGGTTCCTTTCTAACGTGTATCTCAAGCAGGGCACTTGGTAATCAGGTTGGAACTTCCCCAGCAAAGAGATAGACAGCTTTTAAAAGCTTGGCACTTGATGCCACTCATTTAATGATGCCCATGATCATTTAATGGCAGCACTGCAGCAATCCTCCTGCTTCATAGACTCCTTGTCCTTTCAATTTCCACATTGCTACTCCATTACTGTTGCCTCTGGACATTTGGTAGGTTTTTTGATGGAGCTGTCACTCCCTCCTGCTTAAATGAACAGAGATTTCAGGAGTAGAAGACAGAAGTCTTGTTGGTAATGGGGAGGGGAACAGGAATAATTCAGGCTAAAACCTTGACATAAGGGGACACAAAAGGGAGGCTTGTGCAGATCTACAGTTCAAGAGATGTAAGTTTAAAGCTATTGCCCTTCCTCCCCTAAAAATTAATTTTAAATGTGAGAAGAATTTAGAAGATTTATTTAGTATTGTCAGGAATCTGGACTAAGTCCTCCACATGCTGTATTGTGCATCCTCCTTTGAGTCCAGCCTTGGTTCAAAATACTACCAAGTCCACAGGAGACCCTCACCTCACTTCCTTTTTTTAGTATAAAACACTCCACTCCTGGCATCACACCAAATAGAAAGAAAGGCATATCCTTTCTGCTTGGGAGCCATATATTTATATAAGTATCATACCACTTAAAGTAAGACAAAACAATTTTGGCAGCTCTCAGTCCAGTCCATTGTCAGAAGCCCACCAGTGGCAGCAATAGATACCACAGCAGCAGGATTTCCTAGTTCTTGCCCTCTGTAGAGACAGATATAGAAACAGAAGCAGTATGATAGAAGATAATTCAGTTTTTTCTGATTTTTGACTATGACCAGGAATCAATATACTTACTGAATCCAATGCAAAGCCATACTGCCTTCAGTAACACCAAGGACCAGATATTCAAAGGGTTAGTACTTAATAGGGCTCAAGCATTTCATTTGAAGCAGACTGTTGAAGAGCACAGCCCAACATACTTATAGTTTTCTTAGATCTCTGATAGTATCAGGTATTGGCAAGCAATAGCCAGGGATGCAAAGCAAACTGTACAGTATAGGAATGGTCTGCAATCATAAGGGAAAACTCTTCGCCTAGAAAGTCTTGGTAAGCCATTCACCAAAGTGAACAGTGTTCTGCAAGGTAGAAGCTGAAGACACTATATCCCTGGAAGTTCTTTTTGGATACAGAATTGCTGCTGAGATTAATCTTTCCTTCCTCCTTATTCTCAGGGTTGCCTCTCTCTTCTGTGCTCATGCTAGCTTTTCCCAGTACAGCCTGCCAGGCTCTTAATGGATTGGCAACATTCTTCGGGGACTGGAATTGACACAGAAACACATGTAATGTATCCCCTCTTGGAAGGGGTTTGATCATAGAGCATTGACATCATGGCAGATCACACTGCCTACACAGAGGCCACACATGACAGGGCAAGCAGCAGCAAAAACATCACTCATTAAAATTAATTCCTTTCTCATTTTCATCTTAAAGGGAATACTCAGATTTACTGGTCTCAGCTGAGTCTCTGATGGATAGAGGTCTGCATTAACAGAGCCCAGCATATCCCATTTGACTTGGTTTATGCTCTGCAGAATGTATTAATTCAGTGACTCTTCCAGGAGTAAGAACCAATGAAAGACCCCAAGACTAGGGGACAGCATTGGAAAAATATTTTGAGGGTCACTCTGAAGTCCCTGTTACTGAATACATCCACATTGTATCCACAGCTCTTTGTTAAACCCAAAGTGAAGCCCTAGGATTCCAGGAAACACCCATCCCAATGAAAGCTCACCATCTGAAAGGCTTGAGACATCCCAATTTGACAAGGAACCAAAACACCAAGAGCATCTGCACATCAGAAGATGAAGCCTTGATCAAAATCATGGAATCACAGCACTGAAGACAGTAAAAAACACATGAAAAAGAAATATTTTATATCATGTTTGCAATCCTGCAGAGTCAAAGGATGCTACATGGAGAAAAGCATGGGGGATGGGGGGCCATGGGTTGGAATTTTGGAAGTGTAATGCACAGAAAAAGTGATGTGCCCAAGGTATATTAAACTTTGTAGCAATTTGGAATCAAGATTGGATAGTGTGTCTGCTAACTGCCTTAATCACAAACTCTTAGTTCTGAACTCAAAGTGTACCCTTGGTAAGAGATGCAGTAAACAGGGCACTTGAAAACATTCAACACCCAACCTCAGTCTAAGCTTTTGGTAAAAAAATAGACAGGTCTTCTCCACACTGTTGCCTCTACCAGTGCTACCTCCTGTGGTTATAGACAGGACAGTCTAGATGCCTTGGGAGAAGACACCAGGCTGAAGTGTCACTGGTCTGATCCAGGTAGAGCAATTCCACATTTCTCAGGAGATCTCTTTCTCAGAAATGCTAAACACCATCTTGGAAACTCTGCACACAAGAGATGTCTAATGCTGGCATTATTTCTAACACTAACAACTCGTTAAGTTTTTCCACTATGCATCTGTATCAATATTTTAACACAACTGTTACAAGGAAAATTGCTTTTTTTTGTGTGTGTGACTGTGTCTCTTCCCTCTCATCCTCTCTCATTAAATGAGCATGACAGATTTTAGCCTACTCCATAACTAAGTGAATATTTCAGAAACCTTAAATCCCCAAAGCATAATGATGGGTTCTGAAAGCTCTCCAGTGGTGTGGAGTATGAACAAACTCAATGGGCTTCGATTGTTCCTTCCCCTTATTGCAACTGCAGGCAGGCTGCTGTTAGAGTGCAAAACAATGGGATCAACACAAATCTTAGTAGGAGATAAAGAACCTAATGCACAACTTACAACTGTGAGATTCAGCAGTACAACCACAACAGAACTAATTTCTCAGGTGAGGTTGCCTACTTCAGTGTAGCACTACCACCAAGTTGGTTCTGATAATCTAACAGCTGGCTGAAACTGGTTTTAGAGTCAAATATGGACAGGGCAAGGGCGGGGGGGGGGGGGGGGGTGGGAATCCATTACACTAAAATGAAAGTTAGAGAATATGGATTGCAGAATCTATAGATGGAAAAGGAGTAAAAAGGTCCCATCCAGATCAGTTCCCACTATGGGCACACACATTTATGGGTATTTGGAGGTATGAGTAAAATGCATTAATGAAAGGTAATTACTTCAGAAGATCAGCATAGGCAAAATGGTCCATAGTGGGGGCAACAAGAGGAGTATTCTCAGAACCAAGGGGGGGAAATTATCAGGAACTGATAAAAAAGGAGCAACAACAACAAAAAACCAACCAACCAACCAACACCAACCAAACAAACAACGTGAAACACACCAAAAACCCCAAAAACAAAACAAACAAAAAACCCCAACCCCCCAAAAGAAGAAACTGCATGTCTTCTACATGGAATATTCACCAGCTTTTTTAAAAGGTGGGTGGTGGAGAATATGCTATCACCAAGGAAAAAAATCCAAACCCTCTTTTCCAGTAAATCGATGTATTTTGCTCTAATTTTATTAGGAATATAAAAGGAGCCTTTAGAAAAGTGCTTAGAGAGCAGAAAGAAAAAAAGAAGAGATAGGGAAAGCTAGCAGTGGAAACATTAGTCTGTCTGTATTAGGAATCCCATACTCACATTTTATTGTTACTGTCAGGATGCAAAAGGCAGCGCTTAAAACAAAATAATACATAATGTATTACAGGGGCATAAACATCAGCAGTCATTTTTGTTTTAAAAAGAAAATGCAAAAAAAAAAAAAAAAAAGAGCTTGCAAGTGAGGGATCCAAGGTGCAGCATTTATATCTGTGTCCACTGACATAATCAAAAAGGTATTAGAGCAGCTGATGGAAAAGAGTACCACAAAGGGCTCCTCAGCAGTTTGCCACTGTTCTCATTACAAGGTGGCTGTGGAAGCTCTTTCAACGAAATCATGGGGTCAATTTTTAGGTTGGGTGAGAATTTACTCCAACTGTAAAGACTGGATGATATTTAGGGAAATAACTCCATACTTCTGAATGAGTAGTAAAGAAAATGGATTTTGTACATTTGTGCACATTTTAGGAGAGAGTGAGGAAAGATGCAGAAATAAGAGTCATTTATGCTTTCCAGCCAGGCCTTTTCAATCAATACTTTTTTAGAGTGCTTGCTTTATCTATGTTCACTTCTACTTTTTTAGAGTTTGTTCTCTTGAACTCTGCACAGCAGACCTAAACCTTGGAGACTAATTCCAGCATTTCTTGTCATGGTCATAGTATAAATAAACAAGCTTTATAATACCTACCTGTCACAGGAATAAGCAATGCATGTGCCGTCTCTCTTGTTTGATGGGACCACTGGGGGTAGGGAGGGTCTCTACTCACACGGTTTATCTCAGTTATCTTCCAGCAGAGAATGTCCCATATTCCATGGGCTGCTTCCAAACCTCACATTAGCTACCATCTATTTCTGCCCTGCTTTCCATCCCTGAAGCTTCATGGACAAAGCTCAGTCTTTCCCCTGCTTGGGCTCCTACACCATGCAAATGGCAGAGCTGTCCCCATGTGCCTTGTGCAGATTCTGGTTCCAACACTACCTGCTCAGCAGGAAGAGGGGACTCCTTTACTCTTAAGAAGTTTCTACAGCCACACCTGCTTTTGAGAGCAGTCCTAAACTCAGGAATGCAAAGAACGAATGTTCTTTGTGAGAATGTGAGAGTAACAGTGGAAAGTGTAGATGAGCTGCAATTAAGCAGCACTGCAAGGGGGATGCTTGGGGAAATGAAGAGGATTTAAAATACAGAAAATATCTCCTTTAAATATTTCAGCTGACAGCTGGATCTAACACCCCCCCAGAACAGCTGGATCCTCTTCTGTCAAAAAGGCTCAGCTCTTGCCTCTCATTCCCTGTGAGTCTCTGAAGGCCTCAGAGGGTACTTGATCCCCCTGTTTCCCTATCTGGTTGTACTGCTTTTGTCACAACATATGCACACTAACATGGTACAGCCACAGTTTGCTGATGGGATGATGTCAAGAAGATGTGACTGCTGTGGCCTGTGTAGTCATTTGGAGGACAGGGAAAGAGGACAGGGAGGCAAATTGGCAGAGGGCTGGGAGGAGGGGGCTAAGAAATTACATAGACAGAAAATAAAGGACAAGCAAGTTCAGAAATAGAAAAAGATTAGGAAGGAGAAAAAAAAAAGGAAAAGTAAAAATGCAATGATCCAGCTTTTTAACTATTTGTCACATTAAATTACAATATAGGCATTTTCCAGAGCCTGTCTTATTTACTCCGCAAAAATAAGTGAGGTAAATCATATTTACTCAAGAGCAAGACCAGGTGTGTTTAAAAAAAAAAAAAAAGTGCTCAATTTGCTTATATAAAACAATCTGGAAAACAAGGGTCTGCTCTGGGAGCCAGGAATTATTCACAACCAAAGTTTAGAAATCCCTTAAGGAGATGATATGCATCAGAAATTGATGAATTAAGGAGTTCTACAGTTCTGGAGGATTTGCTCTTGAGAACTGGAGAGGAGTTAACATCTGAAGCTGGATTTCATCCCCAGCTATGTCACTTGATTCATTTCTCAGCACCTGAGATTAGCTACAATGCTTAATGGCTTCACCAAAATAAATATGGATATTGCTCTTAAAATGAGAAATCTGGAGATGATCAGGATTAGTGGGACTCAGTGATGCATTTGTATTTCATACAAGGACAGGTATAGGGAATTTGCTGATTTTAGGTTGTCTTAGGGGATACTAGTTCCTAAGATGATAATAATTGTGTGCATTGCCAGAATACTCTATTTGGGAGAAAACTGCGGGTGATAAATCAGAGCAAGGATACACTGATGGAACTAGCTGCTGGACAGGGCTGCTTTATGAGAAGCTGCTTCAGGTGAGGCCTGAAGGGCACAGAGAGAGCTCATAGAGTTCAGAGAAGAGCTCACTGTGCACCATTTTGGGTAGCCCTTGCATTTGCCTTCCTCTCACTAAAAATTACAGTGTTTAGAAAAAAATGTAAAAAGTAAAGGAAATCCCACAAAACAAATTATGAATTGTACAGCTTGTGAAAATTGTGCCCACAGTACAGAAGACAATCTTCCCCTCCCTCCCTTCATGCCAGCTTGTCTCTGTGATATCTTTCCACGTCATAAATCTCTTCCTTGATTTAGAGGAAAATCTGGGAGACTGCCCCTTGGGAAAACAGTTCTGAGAAGCCTGTGTGCCAAGGCAGAGGCATCTTCTCATTGAGGTACAAAGCAAGTAAAGGCCTCAGACTCATCGCAACTGCACGAGAGTTTTTGGCACCATCTAGTGGAGATGGAGAGGACAGGTACTAAAAGAAAACTTTGCAGATCTTCTTGGGTGGTAGTGGCAGCTCAGCTAGAACAAGGAGGCAGAAGTAAATGCTTGCCATCTTCACATGCTCTTTGTTCAGGGGACTCTTCCTTGTAGTAAGTAAGCTAGAGGTGATGCTACATCATATAGGGAAAGCCTTATGTAATCTCCCTGGAGGACATCACCTGCTCTTCTCAATGGCAGCTTTGCTACTACATGCCAAGGGTGCACACCCTCTCTACTGTCCTGCAGTGGGATGGCCAATAATACCTTCCAGAGACCAGGCCAAAATCAGAAACTCTCTGAGGAATCCTGAATTCTGAGCTGCAAATGAAGTGGCACTGAAGGAATATAGAAGATGACATAAAGTAATATCAAGGCCATGGGTTGTTTGAAAATGGGTCTGAGAGAGGTTGCAACTACCCCTTTATGAGCAATGGAAAGTAATTAATCAGAGCTGATTACTCATCTACTTCCCTCCTCTCCTGTGCAAGAATTGTAAACAAAAAGTTACACAAAACTATCAACATTTAGAACAAAACAATGCTTGCTGTTATTCAAGTTTTCCTGGCGCCACCTCCCTTCCTGTCCAGGCTCATCACCTTTCATCATTCCTGAACACAGCCTTCACCACCAAACACATGGAATTGTATCAATACCAAGCCCTGGTACTGAACCTCCAAGAACATTATCACCTGGAGAAGGCTACTGGCTTGTGATGTTCACAAACTGTGGCATGTGTGCTTTGGAAGACTGCAAGCATCACTCCTGCCTTCAGTCCTCAGAAATCAAGTGAAGGAATCAATGGATTATCCAAGAGTAACATTCTTAAATCAACTCAGGTCTTCATCTTTCTAAGAGAAGAAAGCCAAGGACTACGCTGAAACCACAGGGCCCAGTCACTTTGTGGACACTAAAGATGTGAGGGCAGTTTCCCAAAAAGCAGGTATTAGCTTTGACATCCTTGACAAATGTTTAGTTCCTCTTTGCTGTTACAAAGCAGCCTTTCCATGCAACTAAGACACAGATCCACAGGGAAATGCAGGCACCTAGTTCCAATTTCACTGGAAATAAGTCTCTGTACCTCCTAGCCTAGACTGCAGTACTTCAGGATGCCTGGAAGGCATATGGATGTGGGGGAGTTTAAACCCCACTTCTACCCTGTCTTGAAATTCATGTCATTGTTCATTCCATATAAAGCAGTTCTGAAAAGCTCCCAAGCCAAAACTCCCCACTTGCTCAACAGGATAATGATTTACATCCCCTTTGCCAGGGTGCAAATGATATTTTATGGTGCAAGGAAGCAATAGGATCCAGATTCTGAGACAGTTAAATGGGAAATCACTGCCATGGCATGGATCAGACAATGCTTGTACAATTTTGTTACCTGCAACACTCAGCACTGGGAACATGCAGCACAGTGCAGCAGCATCCACTCTACAGTTTTGACTCCTTTAAGGACATGGACACATGCAGTTTTAAAGTGCTTTAAGCAGCTAATTAGGATGTTTTCCCCTCCTTCATCCCACAAGATGATAATTGCATTATAAAAATGAATATGTAACTAAGCAGAAACCACAGGAACGGTGATGGTAGAAAAGGAGATGGAACCAGCATCAGCCTCACTCCACAGTCACAAGTGGAAGCCCTCACATTAGAGAGGCTTGTGCTCCAGTGCGGTTTCTGTAGCTGTGGGGAGGAAAACCTCAAAAAAGCCCCACATCATTTAGAGTCACAAGAGTCAGTGAATGGTTTAGCGCTTAAACAATCAATGTCAGGAAGAGAGAAGATCCGTGAGAGTGTGTCTGCCTCTTGCTCTCCCTGCATACCTCTCCCCAGAATGTCTACAGCCATCAGGATAATTTAAAAAGGAATAAAAAAAAATACAGACTTGGCTTTTCCTAAATAGGGCTATCACTGTAATTGTGGAAGGAAGTGAGAACATTACCAGCAGGGCCCCAGGGAGAAAAGAGCAAAGTGAGGGGAATGGAGACTGTATTTGTGGGACCTTGTGAAACTGAAGAAGTGTCAGAGAGCAGCGCAGCGATGCCTGAGGGTGGAGCAGCGCTAAGGCAGTTAGAGCCTCCTGAAACAGCAAATAGCACAGGATCTGAGCTTGGAGCACAGCTGTACAGCTAGCTCTGTTCCCAGGGATCCCTCAGTAGCTAATACCATGGATGACCAGGTAACTGGGCACATTCTCTATACATTTAAAAAGAGAGGTATCATTGTAAATAGCTGCAGAGATGATAAATATCTTTATTTTTTAGGGAAGAAATGGGGTGAAACTCTTCTTACTGCCAGTTCTTCTCTGCCTCCTATGGAGCACAGGCAGCCTCTATTCTGCCAGTCCATTCTTCCACAATCCAGTGCATTATTATGAACCCTCCAGCACACACAGCTAATTAGAGAAAATATCCTTTCTAGCAATTTAAATGATTTTGGCATTTTCAGGAGGGCACATGTAATATTCAAATTACTTCCACTCTGCGCTGCCTTGTCTTGCCTGGCTCATCTTCCCAGGTGAATTTGTAGTCTCTGAAATGCTCTAATTTCCCACACAAGCCATGTCAAATATAATTTTGGTGCAAAGTTGGTAATTATACGTAACATCAGTCTGATGTTAAAAACACTGAAAAATTTAGCAAGAAGAGACGAATGGAGAGACATAAGTCTGAGACCAAGGAACGAAAGGCGTGCGGCCCCCTTAGTATTTGTGCTCATTAATTAATAATAGCATGTTTTCAGGAACTGAAAGGATGTGTTTCCCGAACTGACTGGAATTCACTTATGTCCCAATTACATTGTCTCAGTGAAGAACTTTGGTCAGGTCTTGCTGAAGAGCCGCAGCAAGAGCGTAAGCCAAAAGCAAAATCCAGACTCCCCACTCAGACCATCCCAGCTTCAAGGGTTTGCAAAAGAGCTGAAATCTCTTGCCAGGGCTCAAACCCAGGGACCAGAATGTCTCTTCCTCTGCCACCCCTGCTGGAAACTCCTTTGGAAGTCGTCAAGCAGATTTGCATGAGTGATTCACCAAACATATGGATATGTATTAGAATAAGTGTAATTATAACTGTTGGCCCTGAAGTATTGGGCAAACATTTTAACAGACTTGTTCCTTTACTCCAAAAAGAAGAATTAAGATGAAGAGTGAATTATCTGCTCCCATCATCAACTCTTCCCCAAGGATACCAGGTCTGCTTATTTCAAGGAACATCCCAATCCAGCCTGCTTTTTGACACCATTTCCCCAGCACAGTGTCTGCCTCTTAAAAAAACAGTGGAAAATTTCTGAGTTAACGTGTTCCATGCTAAAATGCAATAACTGCTGGGAACCACAGAACCTTTTGCTCTGACATAGTTGCTCCAGGTAATCTACTCATGGAAAGGACTACCCAAGCATTTCATCAACCCTGAACAGCAGTTTCTGGATCATGTGAGAATTTGGACCCCAGCTGATGAGGACGACTTGCTTCATTTTGTTCCTGAAGGCTATTAAGCCAACAATCAAGAACCATATTAAAAGGCCTGATCATATATGCAAAATCAGCACACCCAAACAGGGGTTAAGTAAGGATTACACCCTAAGGGATTAAGTAAGAGCCACTGAATAAATCTATTAGTTCAGAATGAGATGAGATGGGAACCAATGAAATCTCAAATAAATCTATTATTTCAGAATGAGATGAGATGAGATGAGATGAGATGAGATGAGATGAGATGAGATGAGATGAGATGAGATGAGATGAGATGAGATGGGAACCAATGAAATCTCAAACTTTAAGCTCTTGGACATAGGTGAATTCCACTTTCATCCTATATTAGTCATTGTGTGCTTGTATACAGGAATTCCGGACCTTGTCTTGAATTTAAGTCTTTGTGTTTCACATCTCACACCTCTCTCTGTCTTTCTTCAAACCCATATTAAAGGAAGAAACACCTTGTTTTGGACAATCAACACTTCCTGCCTTTTCAGCTGACTCCATCTACTGTCTTAAAATCAGTTCCCACTTCTGTTGCCCTTCTTCAGTGTCTTGGGTTTGTGCCACTTGTTTAACACTGGCTAGCTGTGCCTAAGCATACAATCCATTGCTGTGCTCAGACCACACGAGCCAGAGAAAACCAGAAACTTTCACCACAGCTTTATGAAGTCCTTAAGACCCTCAGAAAAAAAAGTAACTTTCTAAATGTAAAGAGGTTTTCCTTCTCAGTCTGAAAGGATAATGTGCAAGAGCAGAATAGGAAAAATGACATTTGACCTCCAATTTCCTGAATGCTAACTAGCTTTTCTTGCCTTTTAAATCAGGTCTCCAATACAAGGCCGGGATGTGGCAAGGTAGCTGGACAAATAAAGAGTTCCTTGGCTGCCATGGCAATGATGCAAACAGCAGAGCACATGCCAAAGGAAGTTACTATAAATCAAAATTGGTCAATTCTGTTTAGTTTCCAAGCAAAGGAATGCAAACTGGCTGGAAAGTGCTTCACAGAGAAGCCGATTATCATTTTCTTCAGGAAAATGCACTGATTTGCAGATTATTTAGTCTTCTCACAACTCTCCTGAGGTCTGAAAAACTCTAATTTTGGAAACATACCCTACTTTCAGGGTAGCTTGAACTCTGCCAGGGTCTCAGAAATATAAAGGGTTAGACCACATCCCAGTGTTCAGATTTTTTTTTCATTTGTCACTTAACAAGTAGTAAAATAAATCCTGCTTGGAGAAACATGCTTATCTTCAGGGGTAAATCTTATCAAGGATTCTGCAGAGTGAGCTAAGAACGTGGAATAGATCACCCTCTTCTGTCCCACTGAACCTTTCCATGAGGAAATAGTCTTTACAAGTCTACAGCACTTCCCACTGTCTCACTGGTGGACCAGGACAGTATTCTATAGTGCAGACAGGAATTTCTGTGACTCTTGTACCTTAAACTCATTCCTTTTGGAACTCAAGACAACTTAAACTCTTTTTTTTTTTTTTTTTTTTTTGGACTCAGACAACAAACTGGGCAATTTGGCCTTCACAGTGGAGAATGAAACTTCTATGCTCAACACCATTAAAACAGCATCAGAAGCAGAACAAAATCCAGGTTGTTCTTAGACAGCTATTTTGGTTTTGTGGGCTACTGACACTACATTTATTGGGAAAGGGGAAGGAGGAGGTTCTGCTCCATCATTTGAGACGCTGTACCCTCAGATTGTTTTATCAGGGACCCAGTTTGCAACACTCACCATGCATGGTTCCGTTACTGCATCGGGCGGCCAGTGAGCAAAACTCCACTGCAAACCTTGCTGAGTCCTGTCAACACTGCATCTCATCTGGGCTAATGTAAACCAGAACCTCACCCTCCCTGGAAGGGGTCAGATAGAGTTATAAAGCATGAGAGTGTTGACAGGGTCTCCAGAAACATGCTCCTGTTGTATCATTAGGTCCATACTCCCTGCATTTCACTCCTCCTGGATGATGCCTAGGTTCATTTTGATGCCAGAGACATTCTGCAGGCAGACACAGGCTTCTTTCCAGTTCACCCAACTCTAGTCTGCCCATCTCCTCCCTCTAAATTTCATATTTATACCTATGTTAGGAGAGTGCAAAGCACTAGTCAGTCAGAACAATGGAGAATTTACCCTTCAATTGTCTGATGTTTAGAGGGCACAGAGCAAGAAATCACTTGGCTTCTCCCTGTACATAAATGATAGGCCCCTCTTGGCTTGCCAGCCCCTCCAGCTGGTGGGGCAGATGTAACAGGGCAGAATTATTTTCTAGGCTAAGCAGAAACCTCCTGTCCCAAAGTCTACAAAAGTCAGCAGATAAACAGTGATGGATTTCAATGGACACTGACTAGGTGCAGGCTTCATAAAAATAGTAACAACTTCACCCACAGAACCAACAGATAAAATATGGCAGTAGTATTTACATAAGGGTAGACAGCATTCTAAGGAGCAACATTTTGTGCAGGTATGGGACCAAGAAGGTCCCCATGACTTCAGGGTTCCTTGTGAAACACACTGATCTAATGCAGCCTCTTTCTCACTCAGGGTAATTCACTAACTAATTGCTCCCTCTAAGGTGGCAGCAGAGAAGCAAACAGGCTGGACAAGGGATTTTTGCCTTCTTGTTACAAGCATCCTGTGGTCTGGCACAAAATAAAGGACACACTGATCACAGTCCTCAAGGCCTCTGAAAGAATTTAATGCTAACTGAAGTTAATTCTGTACTCCTTGTTTAGACAAAGAAGATGAAGGAAGAGACAGAGTGAGAGCGCCAGCGGAGCAACTGATTTCCCGTCATTTCATTTCATTTCATTATTACCAGAATCAAATAAGCAAAAAACTCATGCATCAGGCTTTTATAATCAAGAGAGCTGAAAATGAATTAATACATTGGATTACTTTGTACTGACCTGACTTCAGAGCCTTTACAGTGATAGAATTTCAGACTTTTTGGAGACTATTGATGTCAGAATTTGCCTTGAACTCATGCAAGTAAGAAAAGAAACCTCACCTAATCATAGGAATCTACTGCTAGGTCTTTAAGCAAAATGTGCACCCAGTTCAAAGCTAAACTCATCACTGTCTCCTAAGGTTTGAAAATTAATTACCATTAGGCAAGGGGGCAGAATTAGATACAGAAGAGCCAACGTAAGATCCAGTTGCAGATAGTGATGGTTTTGGTGCTGGGACTTACAATAGACTCCACAACATGTGTCACCATAGTATGATGATGCTTTAATTTTCTTGTTTCCCCATCCAAACAGACTCAAGTTATTTTATGAAGTCTGCCGAATGGAAATAGAGGATACCCTTGGTCAGCAGTAGTTGATCACAACAGACTGTAGCCTACAGATGTGGTATGGCTGTGAAAGTCCCACACCAAAGTCTTGCTGCTCATTGCAGGTGATGAGCCAACTAAAATTTGGGATACGCTCATGGTTTTGACTATGTAGCAGCAGAATGACCTCCTCTAACTTTCTGTGTTAAAAGCCAGCTGGCCTATTACCAGCCTGATATAATCCAGCAGCATCTAATTGGCTGCTGCCACCCTCAGCCTACCCCCAACTTCAGCACTGGTGGATATGTCAAAGCAAAAACATCTCAGCATTTCTGATCTCCCCGGGGTCACATCTGGTTTGAGTAAGGCTCCCCATTTGGTTCCAATCCACCAATTTCCTGCTACTGTCCATGAAAAAGAGTGCAACTCTGTGGCTTCCCCTGGGTGTAATGGTCTAATCTGTATCTTGTTGTTCACTGTAGAGGGGAGGGGGAATCAGTGCTACTTGGGAGCAGATTCCTCTTTCCCTGTGACTGTGTTCTTCTCTTATGCACAGCACCTTTATTCTTGCCAGTAATGGCAGCCCCAGTTGTCCTGGTGCCCTCCCCATATCATCCATATTCCTACAGCCTTCTAATTGAATCCTCTCCTGGCTAGGACAGGCCTTCCTCACTACAATGAGCTGGATCCCATTCTACTCCCTTCCCTCCATCTCCCAGTCTCCCATTGTGAAACACAGGGCAGGCTTCACAGAGCTTCTGTAAGTGAATGACTGCCACAGTGAACTGCTCTTGCAGCTACTGGAATGCTGCTCATGTTAACAGAACAGGAAAGCCCCAGACAGGTACAAGGGAGCAAAGGCATCTGCTCTTCTGGCAACATCAAGATGCAATTTAGTTCCAAGAAATAATATTTAGTTCTTCTAATCGATGGCTTTCAAAGCTATTTATCTAAACCATCAGTGTTTTGCAGCTGGTGAAGCAGCCTAAGAATATGCACAAGAGCAGTGGCAGAGCCCAAGAGTTTAATGGGTCTCTTGCACCCTCATTCCATAGGATCCTCTCTGTAGAAGGGCAGTACCCATGAGTGATGTTTCACTAATGCTCTGAACAAGGCAGGAAAACATACACAGAACAAATTTTCTTTTTTTACTCTCACTCATCCACTGAAAATCTTAATACTGAGGGTAAGAGTTCAGTCCTTTTCCTTACCTTATTTACCACCTCATTTACCATTCTTCCTTTTAATCTGAGCTACATTATCCAATGCTGCCCCATACAGCATATAGTGATCTGTATTTTCTTTGCAGGCCCCATTCTGGAGCAATGCTCCAGTGTTACCACACTTATGATAACCCTGTAATACATTAAGTCAAATTAGTTCAGACACAGCATCACACTATACCTTGGGTTTGATACTTAAACTGGTTTGTCCAACTGAGTGAGTTTTAGTTAGTTAGTTAGTTAGTTAGTTAGTTAGTTAGTTAGTTAGTTAGTTAGTTAATAGATGAACTGCCTTAGGGTGTGCAGGAGCAGAGAGGCTTGTGTTGAGGCAAGTAAACTCAGGTAAACTGAGGTACAAATCTATTAGGTGCATGGACTTCAAGGCAAGCTCTCAAAAGTGCTGAGAGGAGACGCAGCACATCAAATTCCCCTAAGTGCCATCACTTTAACTACTAAAACCCACAGCCTTCTGCTGCACTAAGTACATCTGGATTCCATCAGAGCCTGAATATTATTTTTTGAAATAACCAGATCTTTGGAAAACAAAATACCTCAAAACACCAGAACAAAAGCTCTGTTCTAGAGGCTTTTTAGCATCTTATGGAATGAGAGATGCTATTCTTGTTACTAGAAAGGCAACAGTACAAGGAATGATCTATAGGGCACAAGTATGTTTGTTATGAAATTATTTGGATCCACAGAGAAATTCCATATGTGGCTTCCCCTCTGGTGACTAAAGGTTCCCACCTTGGCAGTGATCCTGGAGTCCCATGCCTACAGGCTCAGCAGCATGGAAAGGGAGGGTGGACGCTGGAGGAGTAATGGGATCATCAGGCACTGAGGCTGCTGCTTGGCACGCCAACAATGTTTGTTTGCACCTCTTTGAAGATGAGAGATGAAAGTGGCGCCCACATGGGCTGCCTTTGATTAGCTTCTTATTTTTAACATTGCAGCTGCGATTATTTTTCTCTTTCTTGAAGCATTTCTTCCCCAGCACCAGAAACTCTGAGGTTTCCTTCTCCAGGGAGGTTCAACTTCAAGGAAATATAACAAAGAGAAGTGTGAATGTAAAGGAGACTGGACAACTCCGGGCCAGTAGGGAATTATGTCATTTTATTTTTAATTTTACTTCCATTTTCTCCCCAGTCCCCTGTCCTCAGTGGGTCTCAGAAAGAAAATACTTGTTTACTTCTTTTTTATTAGGGAAAATAAATGAGTCCTGGGATTGTACAGAGCTGTCATGAAGAGGGAAATGTCTAATGGTTCAATTCCCAGCTCTGTCACTGAACCACTCTGGGACTTGGGGAAAAGTCAGTTCGCCCATCTGTAAAATGGGATTTATAATGCGTTGCTTCTCAGGGGTATTGAAGGAGTATGAGTAGCATTGATGGAATGCTTCATGCACCTTGGATAGAAGGGGCAAGAGCTCTGTGAAGTGCTGTCCTTAATAGATACTTAGAGGAGTTTCCTTCACTGTGGTACTTATCTGACCACAGCAGCTGAGTGCCTCACAGGCACTGATGGATGTTTTTTTCTATTGCTCTCTGTATCATAGGATTGTTGCAGAGGAAAGCAAGGCAAATGGCAAATGGAATGGAATGGACCCAGTCACACAGAAAATATGTAGCAAAGTCCACATTTATTTCCTAAATTTCTGCCACAGCCATTTGACTTTCATCCTAGGTATATGGATTTTGTGATCTGACAGCATGAGAGAAAGCCTTCCCTTTCTCCTACACTGGCCAGTCACACCATGGCTGTCTTCCTTCTGGATAAGAGGCAAGTGGTCTGGAAGGGGAGTCACTGTGGTACATTATTCCTATAATAACATTTTGGGGTTTGTTTCTTTCACTGCTACAGTAGTTTCCAGTCAAGAATTTAATGTTAATCCAGCCATCCATAGTAAATGTTCTAGCTTTAAGAGTATGATGGTAGAAAAACTTCTAGATTTGATGTTCCTTATTTTCAGGACTAATTTCTAGGGGTAGTAAAGAGCCATATATACAAGTGAAATCAGAGAAAACTGCTGATAATTGATACTTCCTAAAAAGTAGCTTCACAAACTGCTGCTGCTTGCATCAGCTTAACTTCAGTCAGAGAGCCTTAAAATGCAAGGCATAGCATGATAGCAACAATATCAATTAACAAGATGTAAAAATCTTGACTAGAGATAAGTGGAACAGCCAAGCATAAATAACAATCAAGCTCTCGATACCCACACACTTCAAAAGAAAAAACACAACTATGCATGTTTATATTTATTTATTTATTTGTGCTATCTATAAAGATATTTACCAGCCAAAGAGAAATGGGGGCACACTAGTTGACTAAAAACTTGTGAGATGCTTATGCAAATCTAGCCACCTCTGAGAGCAAAATCTGGTTTTACTAAATATAACACCTTCTAAACCCTTTAAAAGACACTTCAGCCTTACTTTAGTCAGTACGAAAGGCTTAGACTAATACATATATAACATATAACTTAATCATGTTTCCTTGTCTTTATGGCATTTCTCCTGCTCCCAAGAAAAGAAGCAGACAGTTGTTCCAGCCCAGTGCAACATCCAGGTAATCTCAATGCCCAAATATAGTCCTGCTCAACCCAACTCCCCATGAAGGAATAAATCAGTCTTAGAGGTTTTTCTCCAGGATATTTGGAATAGATATACCATACAAGACAGCTTATAAAGTACACTTGCTTCAGATTCACACCAGAGAAACAACATATTCCAGTCCTACTCCATCCAGTCACCCAGACTCCAGGACATTAAATTAACCCCCTGCGAAATTTACTGCAGACCATCTGACCATACCATTTAGCCCACAGTAAAGACAAAATCTATACCTAGCTACAGTGAGGAAAGCAGGCAACTCTGTGGAAAACTTAACTATATCATTCAAGGAGATCAATGGAGTGCCCAAGCCAGTGACCTTGGATTAACACAAAACTTAGAGGAAAAAAAAATGGTCTCAAATCAAGAGACCATAGCTGTTATTCCAGAGAATTCAAAAGCCAGCCCTGCAGCTTACTGACCAAGGAAAAGTGCTTAATTTTAAAACCAGAGAAAATACTCACCCATTGCTGGTACAGGAACAGAGGTACAGAGCTGCTTTCCCAGGACTCCCAGGATGGCTGCCTGTGCCACACAGACAGGGTCTTGGTGTAGTGTGACACTGTGGCTCTTCTGGAAGAAGTTGCTACTCACTGTAGAGACCTTTCCATGGATTGTCGCCAGAAGGTGCTCCCTTGGGGGTCTCCTGCCCAGATAACAGTGGGAAGGTGGCAGAGGGGTGAGGGACCTGCTGAGGGGTCTGGAGGTCACACACACTGGTAAGATGAATTTTAAGGCCTCAGATTCCTCAGTTCTGCCTCAGAGCACCCTTTTCTGCCTAAGCCTTTTCTCAACTTCCTCAACTGCCCCAGCTCATCCTTAAACCCCTCATGTCAGCCTAAACTGCCCCAGCCCATCCTCAACTGCCACAGGTCAGCCTTAACAGCCCCAGCCCAGTCTCAACTGGCCCAACTCAGAGCAGCAACCGTCCCTGAGGGACTGGTCAGGGGGCTCCAACCGTCACAACATGGTGGCCATGGAGAGGGTGCCCAGTACTCAGCTTACTGAGGAACCAGCACAGCTCCATATAGATGACACAGCCAGATAGTGCTGCATAGACCATGAGGAAAGGTAGCCATGGCAGGAGTCTGACGCCTGCTCCTCCTGAGGCATTGCCTGACAGACTAGGAAAAATGGCAAAAAATGACAGGAAATGGTGGCTGCCTCAGGCCCCTAAACTGGCCTCAGCCTCCCACAGACATGGGCCCTGCTCACCCACCAGCCACATCACTGGCTGCTAAAAACCTTCTCTCCAGTGTAAACTCCTGTCATGTCCACAGAACACTCTCAGGAAGGGTGTTCCTGAGGTACAAAAAAGTTCCTACCCTGTCACAACTGACCATAACTTAGAGGAGCTGAAAATGGGACCTGCCCCACCTGGCATGGCTGTGAGTTCAGTTCTAGAGGAAGTTAAGAGTCTGATTGTGTTTCATTCTTTTTTAATTAAAATGACCATAATTAGGCCCTAGGAAGAGCAGGTTACAGGGAAGTGAAGCTCAGTGGAAGTTGTGAAGAGTCAGGTTTTATTTTTGGAGTAGCCACTGACTCTGGTGCAGTGCTGGACATGTTAATGTCCTTCTGCTGCCCTTAACACCTCTTGCTTTGTTTTAATTTAACCACTTTTAGGCAAGAACGCATTTTTGGGTGTACAGGTCTGTGCACAGTAGGGCTGTGCTCTGTCATGTGGCCATACAAGATACCGACATGCAAGTTGTAGCAATGCTGGCTAAGCTCATAATCTGCAACTTTCTTGGGGACTTTTTCTAAAAAATTTTTTTTTTTTCCCTCCCCCCCCCCCCCCCCCCCCTCTTACCCCCCCCAGATGAGAGATTCAGGAGGCTGATCCCTCAACTGGGCACTAGTAGGTCCCATTTGATGTCCAGCTTTTGCAGCAGAGCTGGCTGCCACATTGTGGCCTGCTCCCCTGAACATCACATCTGGCTGATGTAAAACACACATGTTTTGACTGAAGCTTTTTCTTTAAAATGCCAACATTAAAGGAAAGTTTGCTTTGTAAAACTGAAACTGTAAAACTCTTCTGAAACCCAATCTGGGGGATTAAAAGAACCACATGAAAAGGGATAAATATGACCTGGACATTTACTTCCTGTGTAGAAGTTCGCTGAACATGTGCCTCCCAGCCTGTCAGTGCAAAATAAGACCTTCTGCTCTTATTCTCAAAAGGAAAAAAGACCCAAACAAACAAACCAAAAGGAGAAGAAGAGAGCAAGACATGGACAATCCTTTTCTATGTCATGGCTTATGTCAGATACATTGATTTCTTTACAGTGGCATTTCATGCACCTTAAAACCACAAAAGATGCACAACTAGTAATCAGAAATTTAGTATTAACAAACTATTCTTATTTGTACTATATGGTAAAATTGTGCTTGATCCATTTTTAATTGATGATCAGGGACAGAACTCCTTTGGGTTTCAGTGGGAGTAAGACCAGAGCTAAAGATATGATGGACTCAGTCCAAGGATTCTCTGATTATGTACAGAAAAAACACATGGATGGACAGATCTTCAGTTAGTCAGAAAATGGCTCACTTTCAAACAAACTAATGCAAGATATTGATATCAGTACTGTCCATTTCAAATATTAAAAGTAATTTTTGGGTTCCAGAAACAACTTTACTTAAATATTATGAGACTGGGAAAAAAAGTTATAGATCCTCTGTATTTCTTTCCTAGGTTTTGAATCTTCAAGAAGATGCCACGTTTTTTCTGGTTTCCTTTACTGAACTGCTAGAAGTTTGATTATTTTTAGAACTGAAACTGATATTGTGATTTATTATAGTATGATTTCAGAAGACAAGAATCGGGAGGAAAAATCATATAAAAGCAGGCAATACATTAAAGTCATTATTGTTCTTAAAATAACTTTTTGATCTCAGGTCCTAGTACACAAACTGCAGAGGACAAAATGCAATATAATGTAAAATTTGGCACTGCCATTCTGTTTTGGCAAAAAAAGTCCCAGTAAGTTCCCTAAAAGCCAGTTACACATTAATTTGGGATTATATTTCTCCCTCATGGACAACGGTGTTAAATTACACTGAAAGTGGTGTTAGTTGCTCAACAGTCATAATTTGGAGAAACACAACTTTATATACAGAGAGAAGAAAGCACTTTCAATATAAAACCAGACTTACAATAGACAATATTGGGCTCTGCACATGGAATGCTGTGGAGTACCTGCCTGCACCACTGGGTTGTAACTGCTGCAATAGTTAACCCTGTGGATGCACATGTGGGATCCTAATTGGATCTGAGTTGGAAATTTTTTGGTTTTCAGGGTACTTGAATCTGTAGTTTGTCAGTTCAGTACCCCCTCCCCACCATTGACTGAGTTCTTTGCTTTTTTATTTTATTTGTTTGCTTTTTAATTTTAGAATGATTAAGTTTGGATTGGTGTTCTTGGATAATGCTCCCTGTCCCATAAAGGAGATAGAGACACCCAATAATCCCACACCATACTACATTTTTCCCAAATGCTCTCCCATCTGGGTTTCATCTTTGAGATGGACTCATCTCGTCTACTTGCAGACTTAGTCTCTAGTTCCATGGAAGCCTTTCCCATTGTCTGCTACTACATGTATACTGCTGGTAAAAAAATCTTCCATCTTACCTTGACACAATTAAAAAAACAACAAGAACAAATGAACTTTCATTTTCAAGCCAGAACCAAGCAAAACAAAAATGTGTTTCAAAGTCATTCTTCAATGGAGAAAAAACCGTTCTCAAATCCTATCCAAATCTAAAGTGGACAGTTCCTCAGTCATTTCCAAGACGGAAAGAGGCCATTTTATGCTGCAAAAAGCATCCATTTTCTGTGTCAGTCCTGAGCCAGGAAGGCTTGTGCCTGAGTCAGTTCTAGGGGGGGAATGGCAGGCATTTCTCCAATCTTGGGAATGTTGCTATCACAGCAATTGTTTGGTGATACCATCCCAATGAAGCTTTATTATGGTGTTCCTCTTTCTATAAACCTCAGTGCCCTCCAGTGTACCCAGCAATCACTTATCTAATATTAGGATATTAAAAAATATGGAAAGATTTTAAAGAGACTTATTAAAATGCAATTAGCAGCATGTACGACTTAAGCAGTGAGATTATTTTAAAAAATGACTTGATTGTGTGGAATGCCATGCACCTTATAGAGATAATAAAGCTGCCAATCAAGTCCATTTTCAAATTAGGAAATTTTCATTCTTTTTTTACAGCCCCCTAAGTGAATATTAAAACTGATTATTAACCTCAGAGTGTAGCAGCAGCCCCCAAGCCTGTGAGCTCTGAAAGGGAGGTTTCATAACCGAGAGTAGCTTGGGCTTCAGTTCCCATTTGGACTGAGATGTCTGTGTTTATTTAAAGGGACAGTGCTCACCCTTTGAATAAGGAAATCTGGAAAGCCTGCATGTGTCTCTTGTTTAGAAAGGGGTGAAACTCCAGAACTAGCCATGGGAACCTGGGAGGCCAAAGCACTGGCTTCAGCAGCCCCAGCCACAGTGTTGTAAGGCTGTGATAACCTGCAGGTAAGGCTGCCCCCATATGCCCGATCACAGTATCTCCACGAATCCTGCACTCCCAGCACAGAATCCACTTTTTGTTCAAGCAAAAATGTGTACATTAAATGAGTGTTTCTGTGGGAACACACGCCTTTGACATATTCAGGTTGCTGTGCCTAGATTTTCAGTGGATGTTATTATTCTCAGTTTATGTTATTACTTATCTTGTTAAATGTAAAACCTTGTAGTTAACCTTGCCTTCTTTTTATTTAATTTCTGTTCTGAGAGACAATCAAGTGTTACATTTCCTACTATTTCACTTTGCTGGCATTTTTATTTCATTTATAAAAAAGGATCTTTCTCTGAGAAATTAAGTCACATTACCTTGACAGGTTACTCCTTTTGCAGCTCTTTATTCCACTGTCAAAGTAGATTTATTGATGCCTCTTGGATGTCTCTCTTCAAGCTGGAAATGATGAATTCACTGGAAGGCAGGAAGTTAGTCTTAACTTTAACAATTTATTTTTGGAAGATTCAGAGGGAGTCACTTAGGAAGGGGTAGTCATAGATTCCAACTCCAAAGCAAGAGAATGTGATTAACTTTAAATATGTGCTTAAGTTTACCTTTGCTGATCTCTTTGGGAACACACACAGGTCTGAAGATAGGAACGTGGAACACCTCCCCATATCAGTGCCAAGCTGCTTTGCAGGAATCAGACAACACCTAAACAGAGACAATGTCACTGTATTTGGGAGCATCTAGAATAGAAGTTATTTACCAGCACATATCTCATGATCATAACTCCCTCTAGAATGCAGCTGTGGCACCTGGCTCTACTTAAAAACTGCATGGAAGCTATCTATACATCTTTTCAAAGCAAATAATCTGCCTGGGTTGGATAATGGGGGTTAGGAGAACGACAAATTGGGTTAATAAAATGTCAGCAAGAGCCAAGTTTTAAGTCTAGAATGAGGCACAAGTGAAACAAATTTAGTGGCCAGGGTTCACTCTTGATCTTGAATTATTTGTCCACATCACTGAGTAACCACAAGTCATCCAGTGTAATTCAACATGACTGACAATCCAGCATCGGCAGTATTGTCTGAGTGTAGAGGGGAGAAAGACGTTGCTGCCTCGTTAGTCGTAGCACAGCTAATGAGAAGCACTGAAGAAACAGTACGCCACAGAGATGGCATTAGACCTCCAAGTCTCTGCTGAAAAACAGCATCCCCAGCACACCCCATGCCCTGTACTGCTCCTGAAGTTTTCAATTCAACTTCTCTTCCACTCGCCAGAATGGAGCAAGTGTTTTCATGGCTCACCCTTTAGGCTAGTTTGGGTGGAGAATGTTAGTAGTGGTTTAGTATGCTCAACGGGATGAACTGAGCATCAGTGATATTTTGGGAGTCCAAAGGCTAGCAGGGAAAGAAGTGCAATCAGTATCAAGATATGTGGAGACTTGGGGAGCTATACTGCCTGTGGGATAATAGAACTGCATAAAAGAGTTCTGAAAATAACTGTTGGTTGTTGTGGTTTTTTGGTTTATTTCTCCCATTTCCATAAGCAACTACTCACTGATAGGCAAATTTTATGATTGGAACCACACTGGAATTAAGGATATATAATGGACATCTAATCTTGGGTATGTGAGCTACTAAATGTATGGTAATGCCAAAACAGTAAATAACTGAGTTATTAACATACTCTAAAATTAGATCAAGCAAGACAAACATTCACTAATACTGAGATAATTCCTGGCAGTGAAGACAGATTACTGAAAAGATTTGAACCAAGTGTTATGACTGCCAGGCTGGAAAGCAAACTTCAAAAAGCATGAAGACTTAGTCCCACAAGCTGCCTTGCTTTCCTTGATTAGGATTAGCTTCAGGAAAAGCCTTAACATGGGTGCTGGCAGAACCAGACATGAAAACTGCCTAATGCCAAATCTTCCAGTGGCAGCTTTGACTGCAGGAATTGCTCTAAAATGAAACTCAACACAGAGTTAAGCAAATGGCAAAGCAGCCATTCAAATATATTAGACCAACCAACTGAAAAAATAACCTTGCATTATTTGTAGCAGATTATTGACCAAGGTGAGTTTTGATCCAAATATTTCTGAGCATGGAAAATGTGAATAATTAAGTGACACAGTCACAGCTCCTGTGTTTCTTCTCTACTCCTAAAAATAGGCATGGAAAATCTGAAATAGACATCTGTATTTTTCTTTATTGTTGGAAAAGGGGAATCAGAAGCATTTTGAAAGCATCCCTTCATTAGAAAAGCATACTTTCAAATCCTGTGGTCTGCCAAGCCCTCTGAGCTTTCCCCACTCAGCTGTGTTGCAGGATGTGTGGCTGCTCCAGGCTCCCTGTCTGCCTCTCGCAGTCCCTGCAGGTGTCAGCCTTGCACTTTGCATGGCGTTTTCTTCCGTCAGCCACATCTGGAATGTAGCACTGGGTTCAGTGGAGATTCCTGACGAGAGATTCAGAGATCTTAAAATATTGAATGCATTCCCTAATTTCATTTCAGAAAAAAATGCTGAATTATCAGACTTCCATCAGGCCTCCCTCAGAATGGTCAAACTGATACCATGGTGTATGGGAGGGGATCTAAATGGGTCCGTTAGCTTTCAGCAAGATCTGCCACGGAAACTGTGATCATTTGCCAGCCCAGAAATCCCTAACTACTTTCCAAAAAACTAAAAGCTTTTGCTCTCCTCTGCACTCTTGCACATAAATCAGGACTACACTGAGATTTTCTCACTGGATCTCATAGTGGTAAAGCCACTGGAAACTCAAATGCAGGAAAGTATATGCAGGCCCACCATGTCTGACCCCGCTCCAATGTCAGGGTTAAGATTGCTAGCAGTGCTGGTTTTTTGTTAAGGACAAACACTGTAGGAAAGACAGCAAAGAGAGATAAATGGGCCTTGTCAGACACTCCTATACCTAGAGGACTGCACAGAAAGCCTGGATGTCAGCAGTAGGATTCCCTTTAGGATATTGCTGTAATTTACGATATGGCTCAGAATTGCTACAATTCTTTGGGCAGGTCAAATTCTGGAGGCACACTTAAAACTACATGCATGAGCAATAATGCATGAAACAGTGAAAACAGAAATCCATCCTGTGACAGAGCAGAAGGGGGTTTTGTCCGGCCTAAGTGGTATGGGAAATTTGCAAAAATACATTTATTTCAGATTTAAGTGTCTTTCAGTTTCTTGAGTAAAAATCAGAGGTGTGGCAGAGTCTTGATGTTTTGAGATGACATCCCATGAGAAATTGGGTTGAATTCAGGGTTTAACTCTTGTAGTGTTGCCATAGAAGAGCTGTTTGGTGGCAGCAATTTTCAGTCACTACTGAGCTGGGAAGGCTTCAAATATAGGCTGTGATGGATCCAAAGGTCTGTACGCAGTAACTGTCATAGGACAATTTGCAAACATGATAATGAATGCAGCTTTCACAAGGTCTTTCAAAAAGTCTGAGTGTTTCAAAATTTTTATGGTTGTTAGGAGCAAGTTTGTCATGACAGTACAACTCTGGATGTCAGATGTCACTAAGGTTTTCAACTATGGGCTCACAGAATGACCCTGGGGAGCCTGGCTTGTCCTAATAACTCAGTTTTCCAAGCAGTTACCTACAACATTACTGGCCAGAACTGGATTAATTAAATGCATTATAAATTTACGGGCAAAAAGAAGACATTAAAAAATTCAAAAAGAGAAAGATAGAAGTCCATCACCTCTGGGATTTTCAACTACACAAAAAGTTGGTTGATCGCTAGCTTGTGCCACCATCATCAAGGATGACTTTCACTTCTACACGCATTAGTTCTCCCCTTTCTGTGGATGTCAACTATTTCTCATGTAAAGATCTTGCTCCTCTTTCAAAATTACCTGTATTAAGGCAAATTATGTGTTCCTTTCCTCATTGAAAGTCATTTACATGAAGGATCACAGATCTGAGGTTATAGATACTGGCACTGGGAATGCAGAAATACAGCTAAGGCTGGAAATTTGGGTGGGCCTCAATTTATGGTGGACAGCCAAAGAACAAAGGTTTGATATCATCGTAAATCATTTATATTGCAAATGATTTAAAATAATGAAAACCCATATGCATTAAAATTTGACCTGTACATCCATCTGAGATATTGTAAGTAGACAAAAGATAGATTTTACATAAATCTTCAGTAAATGTATTTCAAAAAAATATCACCAGGCAGTAAAGCCTATCTTTGTCTTATCCTTCAGCTCTTGCTTCGATGTGCATCATTCAAAAGCAGCAAAAAAATACTCAAGACTGTCTGCCCTGTCCTTGAGAGAAAAGCAGAAAAGAGAAAAACATAGAAGGAAAACTAGACAAAACAGCTTGTGAACAGATCCTGCCAAAGCTGTCCTTCACACTATTTCAGGTGTTACAGAAATAGTTGCTACACCTTACCCAAGCCACCTGTGGCTTTTGAAGGAGTCTGTTTCCAACACCCTGTGTAAATTCCAATGTTCGTATTCAGTATTTAGAACCTGTCACACACCAACACATGCAATTTTATGGACCAGTTCCCAGTCTGTGGTATTTATCCTTTTGTTTATGCCAACCTACGTTGATGGAAGTTCATGCTCTTCCATGCCAGGAGTTACTATAGAATCTAGACAAAAAGAGGCTCTGAATCCCAGCTCCAGTACTGTATAAGGCATCAAATTCCTTTAGAAGATGCCTGGCACACCAGCACTGTGAACTGAGCTCTGGGAACTGACTAGATACCTCTGTGAATTGCAGGGAGAAATTCTTCCCAGGCTCTGCTATTGGATGCTCTAGAAAGGCAAGCGAGATGACTTGAAGATGGTTTAATCTAACTGTGCCAAACAAAACAGAGCAAAGTGAATTTTGCATTCCCTGTGCAAGATGCAAACATTTGACAGTTTCTACAGGTACCACTCAAACAAGAGGGTGGAGATGGCGCATAATCCCCACTGTTCTAAACTCTTCGCAGCTCGCAACGGTAGGAGCCAGCAGGCCAATGCCAGCAGTGGCTATGGAGCTCAAAGGGGCCTTTTTGTCACCCTTTGGGTTTCCAGTAACTACAGAAGATTCTTAGTTCCTACCAGAGCTCTCAGCCAGGCCAGTCCTTTTGTTTGCTGAGCAGCAGACAGGGCACCACCACATCCGGCTAGTGAGCCCTGGAGTTCCAGTGACATGGACTCCAACCAGCCTCACTCAATAGCTACTAGGGCTGAAAGGACCCAGACTGAGCCACTGACCTCTTTGGGAACTTTGGAAGAGCCAAACCTCTAAAAAAATCTGATTTTCATTGTGTTTGTTGAGAGATTAAAAAGCACATCACCTGTTCTAATCTAGTTTGGAAGAGTTAAGTAAATAAGGATATCAACCAAAAGGAATGCAGAAACTCTTCCTCTTTATGAAACAGGACTGAACTAACCCAGATGGATTAGAAATGAGATAATTGGAATAACCATTTGATTAGGATCATGGTAAAATCACCTAAAATATTTCAGGCACTATAATGAAGTCTTAAGTGTTGTCTTAACTGAGGGAATTAGGAGGAGTGTGAGTACCATGGACTAAGTCTCTTTCCAGGTACTTTATGTGGGTGAAAGCTACTCATTTTGTTTCAGGGAAACTTTTCTTTAGTAGTTGTTATAGACTGCTGGGTATGTTTAAATTTTTATGTTGATAGCTTGTTTGTGAATGGAAAGCTCTAATTATAGTAGATATTTATGGAGAAACTGTTCATCCTCCTTATATTCCTGCCTTATTTGGAGACACTTTATGTTGTGGGGGAAAATAAAAGACTTCCACTGACTAAGGAAGGTCAGATTTATTAACTAATGACAAAATCAGACTGTCTACAATCTGACTACACTGATACACCATTATTCATGAAATTCTCCTGTCTTCTACTGCTCTGTGATTAGGAATAGGTGCAGGCACTTCATGTTTTTCAGTACCCACATTTCCCTGGTGCTTTTGTATCAGGAGCTTATATTTAGGCGCCCATTGATGTTGTTTTTCGTCCCAAGTGCTTCTTGGAGGGTGAACAGCTGATCATTACACTGAGTTTGCTTGTACCCATGAGCACACTTAACCTAGAGCAGCAAATAGTTATTGTATTGCATTTTGTTTTGTGCCTGTGGGCACACTTAAGTCAATATACCTGATGGCTATTACCACATACTGTATTTGTCTGCACCCACGGGCCTTTGGAATTGCCAGTGTGAATTAACTAGAGGTATGCCTGCTGGTATATTTACTTCAAGAGCAATGCTACTGTTAATTGCTTAACTTAAACCTAATCATAATGCAAAATAAAAGAATGAAAATGCTGCAAGAATCCTGATTCACACAGAAAAAGGATAGCAACATTTGCTTAATTCTAAACTTGTCTGTTGCCAATACTGAGGAAGAAGTTTTTGGGGCAGAAGTCTCTTATGGCTAATTGTCCTTCTTTCCCCCCCCTGTTTTACAGCCAGCAGAGTGTTCCCTGCTCTTGTCAAGTTTTTACCTGCATGAAATCTAGTCCAAGGCAGGTGCTTACTCTGCTCGTTAGTGAAATTACCACCAGAAGCTGTGTGAGATGGAGGTCGCTCTGGCTCAGCACCACAACAACCTCTTTAACAGCACTATTGCTAAACTCTGAGTAGAAATCATGCAGCAGGTAATGTTGACACAATGCAATTACAACTCCATCCTCACAGCATGTTAAAACGACACTGGCTGTCTCCATGCTGACTTGGCAACACCACAACTGGTTTTGGGATGTACATTGTGGATCACTAGAAAACATATGTACTTCAGGAGCATTACTTTCTCATTAGCCTGTGCCTAGTCAGGTCTTGCAGAATGCTGTTGAAAAATGGTAATTAAATGGTAAGACTGAGTCACAAGTCACACGGGTACAGATGAGCTGAGCTTCAGTGGTGCTGGGAGCCAATTTTTGCACTTGAAGAAATCTAAAGTGGGGCTCTCAAATGTCTCAAATACTCTCAGGAGAAGCCATTAATGCAAGGTAGTGGATTAACCTTTTCTAAGTAGTAGAGATGTCTTTCCTTAATAAAAACCCTTTATTTTAAAGGGGAGCGGGGTCTCTGGGTTCTTTGGTGTGTTTTTTTCTGGTGTTTTGTTTATTTGTTTGCGATTTTTTGTGTGGGGGTTGTTTGTATGTTTGTTTGTTTGTTTGTTTGTTTGTTTGTGGAGACGAGTGCAAAGAAGGACAAGCTAGAGGGATACTGAGTACACAGACTGGATGAGTGCCACAAAGGAGCAGATGAGGGGAGAAAAAGGTGGTGAACTTATTTTCTTTATAATAGTATGGTACAGTCCACAGGTTAATTTGCTGAGCTGGTTAGAGAGAAAACTCTGCAGTGCATTTTTTTTCTATGCACTTTTGGTATGATGATGGCAGGCAGGACTTCACAGCTCTGCTAATGTCAACCCTGTGTGGCTTCCTGTTCATATAGACCTTGTAATAAATACTGATTGCTTTACAGATGTCTCTGGTGTGACTCCTGGCTAATGTGACTAACAGACCAGACAAGCCCATTACTAAAGCAACAGAATAAAATAAGTTGGAGATGTGGAATGGCAATTATCCAGAGGGAAAATGACAGACTATAACCATAGAACAATTATCAATGTATAGCTTTTTTAGTATTATCACTGCAAAGTAAAAAAAGGAAAAAAAAATAATTGTGTGTTTACCTAAAGGGTGATGCTACTGAAAGCATACAGTTAACCTTATAAAAGATAAAAGACCAGGTGGAAAATACCATGTTTCTGCCACTAGTGTTTTTCTCCTCCGTGTCCTTCTCTTCCTCACAGCCTTGTCCTTCCTGTGACTGCAGCTCAGGGAAACCTGTGCAGATGAGCTCTTCTGAACTTTTTTTTTTGAGAGAAAGAAAAGCAGCAGTAAGAACATGAGTGTTCCTTAGCTATAATGGCATTAGTGTTCATAAGTTCATAATACTGTATAATGAGATATAACCATTAAGTTTTTCAATTGAGTACAGGGAAATTTGGTTTAGCGAAGATTAAGCCAAGTTCTAGCAAACACTGGGTATTAAAGGACAGGGCTAGAATTACTAGCTTTTTAAATCTTCTACCAATTCTGCAAAATTGTTTTATACAAGCTCAGCGAGCAGGGCAGTAAATGGGGGAGAGGCACAAAAAAACCCCAAACATCTTGAGGAATTAATGAAGATATTGATTCTGAACAATGAGCCAGCTGTTGGGGACAGTGTCAGACTAGACAAGTATGAGATACAGAAATGACTGACTGTGAAACTCTGCATTAGTCAGCCTGGTTAATCTAGTTCTTCCCAAGGTCCTCAGGGAATACCTGCATAAGATCTGCAGAGGCATGTTGGATCACTTCTTCCCACCCAGTGCAGAATGAGGCTGTTCAAGTACCAAGATGCCTCAGTGAGTATTGCTTACATGTCTTTGTTGGTGAGAGGGTTTGTGTCCTTTTCCAATTTACAGACAACGTTCCACGCCAGCACTGTCAGAGTGATGCTGATAACAAATGATTCCATTTCTAATGTTTCCATCCTCTTCTGTCCAGTTCTGTGAAAAACTGATCTTCAAGGGCATGTGGTGTCTCCTCCGGCACAACTGGAAGACCCCTGGGTACACTTCAGACGAATCCCAGGAAAGTTCTCTCCAGAGATAGAGACCCCTCATCTTCCCTGGAAACACTACCTCACTACTTAGGCCTTGTTAGAAGAGTCTGTGAGGACTGTGATTGGTTTGTTTTTACCCTTAAGTTATTGGAGGGGTTTTGGGTTGGTTTTTGTTTTGGGTTATTTTGTTTGGTTGGTTGGTTTTTTTCTTTGCTTGCTTTATTTGGTTGGTTGTTATCGTTTTCTAGAAATCACGGTCTTCTGAGTTGGAAGGGACTCATAGTACCATCCAGTCCAACTCCTGCACAGCACACCCCAACAATTCCATTCCGTCCCTGAGAGCCTTGAGTACTGGCAGCCTTGGGACCGTGACCACTGCCCTGGGATGCTGTTTAGTGCCCGACCATTCTCTGGGGGAAGCATCTTTTCCCGATATTTGTCTAAACCTCCCCTGACACACCTCCAGCCGTTCCTCCAGGTCCTGTCACTGGTCGCAGAGAGCAGAGATCGGAGCTACCCCTCCCCTGCCCCTCATGAGGAAGCTGTAGGCCGCGATGAGGTTTCCCCTCATTCTTCTCCATGCTGAACACGCCAGGTCTGGGATGTGGTGTTTTGTTTTTCGGTGTGGTTTTTTGTCTGGATTTTTTTTTTTTTTTTAATGTGGGTTTGTTTTGTTTTTTAAATGAGCTGCGCTCGTTCTTTCTGGTAGCGCAGGCGGGAGAAAGGCGTCGCCGAGCTTTTGCAAGGCTGTCTCCGAGCTCTGCCGTTACCGCCCCTCACCGACAGGTCCCGCACGGCGCCGGCTCCCGGCAGCTCCCGCGCTCGCGCAGGCGCGGACAGGGACGCACCACTGTCCCCACGGTTGGGGGTGTGCGGCTCGGAGCGCTGTCATCGCCGGTTCCGAGAACGCCGCCCGAGATCCGTCTGAGAGTGGGCAGCGCGCGCTTGGAAAGGCTGGGGTTCCACGCTCTCCCGCGTCTCGAGTGCCCCGCCGCGTTTCGACCCCCCTCTGCCGCCTGGAATGGTTCGACCCACGACCCGGCCCGTCCTCTGAGGGGCCGCGGCCGCCATTTTGTGCGCCGGCGGGTGGAGTGCGGTGGAGGCGGTGTTGAGGCGTTCTCGGGACGTCGCTCCCTTCCCTGGCCGGTGAGCGGGGTTCGGGGCCGGGTGGGACCCGGCCCGGCTGCCCACGGTGCTGAGGCGGGTGGAGCCGCATCTGGAGGTGGCGGGCTCGGGCGGGCCCGGCAGGCCGCGAGGCCGAGGGATGCTGTGCTCCCGGCTCCGCAGGGGGAGCCTGTGGCGCCCCTGGGAATTTCCGCTGTGCTCGGGGACCAGTCGCTGTTGGTACCTCCGTTGCTCCAGACGGGCCGAGGTATACGGCACGGCCGGAGGCTTTAGCGCTAATGAATGGCGCGTTTTGGTGCCCCCTGTTGTGTAATAAATACAGAGAGACTCGTAAATCAGTGTGAAGAAGATGAAAGCCAAGTCAGGGGGGATGGAGTGATCGCTTACGCCTGGTCTGTCCCTTTTGTACTTCAGTAACTTCCAGCCAAGATGTCGGAGTATATCCGGGTGACGGAGGACGAGAACGATGAGCCCATCGAAATCCCGTCGGAGGACGACGGCACGGTGCTGTTGTCCACGGTGACGGCACAGTTCCCCGGGGCGTGCGGGCTGCGTTACAGGAACCCGGTGTCGCAGTGCATGCGGGGAGTCCGGCTAGTCGAGGGCATCCTGCACGCCCCGGAGGCCGGCTGGGGAAACCTCGTCTACGTCGTGAATTATCCCAAAGGTTTGTCCTCATGGCTTCGGTTCTCTGTACAAGGCAGCTTTCTTTAAGGTCTGAGTCACTGCTACTCTAACATGGCAACACTCTTACTCTTTAATTCTGATTCACAAAGATCAATGATTTATTAAGGTGTCTATCCTGCCCAGTAGCTTTGACCCCATTGAGTTTTTAATTTTTTTAACACTCTACCTAAACGAGTACTTTAATGACAAAGTCGTGTGTTACCCTTGAAGGGTAGCCTTGTATAGGCCTTCAAAGACTGTAGTGTACTGTAATCTCTGTACTAACTGACACTTCTCCTCAAGGGACATGGTTTGGTCAGAGGTACCATTTTGAAGTGCTCAGGAAAGGAGAAACCTGACCACCCTGCTCCACTTCCCCCCAAAAAGAGGGGAAGGAAGTCAATTGCTAGTAAAGTAGTCTTTTAAAAATTCATGTTTTCTCCATTTTATAGGACTGCGAATGTTACTGGATAATACTTAAGTAAATTAATGCAGAACCAACTGGGTCAAATTGCACTTTGGAGCAGGACTCGATTGTGGACTAGCTTTAGTCCAGGGCAGTCAGATATGTGTTCCAGTTAGCTCTCAACAGCTGGTGTGTGTCTCTTGCAGTCTGTACTCTTTATCATCATGGGTTATAATTTAACACCATCCAGTTCATAGTTAGTGGGTCAATTTTCAGGGCTGAGGATGTCTAATGTATTTTTTTATATTCAGATAATAAGAGAAAAATGGATGAAACTGATGCATCATCAGCTGTGAAAGTGAAACGAGCAGTGCAGAAGACTTCAGATTTAATAGTTTTGGGTCTTCCCTGGAAAACCACTGAACAAGACTTAAAGGAATATTTCAGTACCTTTGGAGAAGTTCTGATGGTGCAGGTAAAATCCATTTGCAGCTCAAGTAAGGAGGGACATTGGTAGATATTGGGTAGATATCAGGCTCCTGAGAAAGCAAGTAGAAACAAAGGAGCTTTATAAACTCCTAAGACAAGATCAGAAGCCATGTCTTTTTTTCCATGAGCAAAATTAATATTTTGGGACAAGATGTTAAGGAATTAGAGGTTGCTATGATAAGAATGGTTATAAGACTGATGAACTCTCAAACAGATTTTTACCAAATTCATTCAGTAACAACATGCTTCATACTAGTGGTTGTTTTTGGTTTTTTCCACCTAGGTTAAGAAGGATATTAAAACAGGCCACTCAAAAGGTTTTGGGTTTGTTCGGTTCACGGATTATGAAACCCAAGTGAAAGTAATGTCTCAGCGGCACATGATCGATGGAAGATGGTGTGACTGTAAACTTCCCAACTCTAAGGTACTTTTGGGTTTACTGCTGGTTTTGTTTGTACTAAACACTGCCAAGTGCACCTCTTCATCAGCTGTGTTAGGGGAGAGCAGCTGCACAGATTAACTGTCTGCTCTTGGACGTGGCTTTACTGTGAATGAACAGAACAAGTGGGCGCAAGGAAGGAAAACAGGGAGGAGGTAGGTGAGCTGGAGGTAATTGAAATGTTGGGAAAATAGCTCATAATGTGAGGGAATGAAGTACAGATAGAAATCTGTGTTTGATGTCCCAGCAGTACCTGCTTAACTTGCCTATTGCATGAATAAATGCAGAATAAAGCAGATGGAATAGCTAATTTGGGGAAGAGCAGAACAAGTCTTTGAGTTCCAAACTGAACCTGTAGCTTCTGTTGTTGGCTCTATGTGCAGTTATTCCAAAAAAGTGTTCTTCTGCAGTGGCCTTGTCACCATCTCTGTGTGTTGGTCCCATGCTCATTTTCTTGTGGCTCTTTCCTCCCAGCTGTACCAAGGTACAGCCATGTTCTTGGAAAATGAAATTCTTTTAGAATTTTTTATATTTATTTAAGTCTTAAATTTGCAGTCTTGAAGTTTCTCATCAGCAGCCCTTAGAACAGGCTAGATTAATAGTGTCATTTACCATCTTGTAACTCAGTTCTCAAGGACTATAGTTGTGATAGTTCCTTCCTTCAATTCTCTCCAGCAAAGTCCCGATGAACCTTTGCGCAGCAGGAAGGTGTTTGTTGGACGCTGCACCGAGGACATGACGGCAGATGAACTCCGACAGTTCTTTGCCCAGTATGGGGAAGTGGTAGATGTCTTCATTCCTAAACCCTTCAGAGCTTTTGCCTTTGTTACATTTGCAGATGATCAGGTAAGTTTTAAAATATTTTAACTTCATAGACTACATTTTAGTAGCATGATAAAGTATGGTTTCTGAAACTACACGTGAAATGGTTACTTCTCCGCTGTATTGCGTGTTACAGTGGTATCAGGTAGATCTGATTCATTGAATGGACTGAAATTACACTTTTAGGTGCAGCTATGCAGACAGGATTTTATACTGCAGTTAGTGTAGTGATGAATGCAATGCTAAATCACTTCAAATTGAATTAAGTACATGTGTATGCTTTCTTTGCAGGATAAGTACTTGCTCAGGATCATAGGGGATGTTTTGTGTCTTGTACTGATAACATTTTGGAAAAAAAGGACATCTGACATACATTTAATCAATCCCTTATTTCTTATAGGTTGCCCAGTCTCTTTGCGGAGAGGATTTGATCATTAAAGGAATCAGCGTACATATATCCAATGCTGAACCTAAACACAATAGCAGTAGACAGTTAGAAAGAGGTGGAAGATTTGGTGGTAACCCGGGAGGCTTTGGGAATCAGGGGGGTTTTGGTAACAGCAGAGGAGGTGGGGGAGGGCTGGGAAACAACCAGGGCAGCAATATGGGCGGGGGTATGAACTTTGGGGCCTTTAGCATCAACCCTGCCATGATGGCAGCGGCACAGGCAGCCCTGCAGAGCAGCTGGGGCATGATGGGCATGCTGGCCAGCCAGCAGAACCAATCGGGGCCCTCAGGAAACAACCAGCCTCAGGGCAACATGCAGCGGGAGCAGAACCAGGGTTTTAGTTCAGGCAACAACTCGTATGGAGGGTCCAACTCGGGGGCAGCAATAGGCTGGGGCTCAGCCTCAAACCCAGGCTCCAGCAGTGGGTTTAATGGAGGCTTTGGTTCAAGCATGGATTCCAAGTCATCGGGCTGGGGAATGTAGATGCAGTGGGCTCTGATACTGACTCTATGGTGGGAAATCAAATTTTTCTAACTCATGGTAAGTATACTGTAAATTACGTATATACTAAAGTTTTCCAAATGAATTTGTTCAGTGTGCAGTATATTCAGCAGTATTTTTGACATTTTTCTTTTCTAAAAAAAAAAAAAAAAGAAAAAAAAAGAAAAGAAAGGTAAAAGGAATTTTTTAAGTTTTGTTACATATCTAGTTGGAATTCTGAATGTTTGGAAGTGGACTGCTGTTTGCCCAATAGGTGAACTAACACTACAGTCAATAGGAAAGGTTTCTCCTGTAATACTTTATCCCTTTGTTTCCTGGCTACCTGAATTCTTTGCATGTTCAAAATGGAACCATTGGTCAGAAACAGCATTTTCTCCCTCTTGTTTTTAATTTGATCCCACCATACGACTCTCCAAGTGCCCTGTTGGAGAACACAGTGTCATTTTTGTTTGTGTTTGTTTGTTTGTTTGTTTTTAACACTGTCCCCCCTCCATACTAAAGTACGATATGAAGGCTTCATTTAATCTCCGCAGTTCATCTCATTTCAAATGTATATGGAAGAAGCACTTCATTGAAAGCAGTGCTGTAAATATTCTGCCTTAGGAATACTTCTGTCTACATGCTTTCTCATCCAAGAATACTTCATCACACCGCACATGCTGCGTCTTAGACGGTGGGTGTTCCATTTTTATCCGCTACTCTTTATTTCATGGAGTCGTATCAACGCTGTGAACGCAAGGCTGTGAGATGGAACCAGAAGGCTGTTTGAACTTTTGAAACCATGTGTGGGATTGGTGGTGGTGCCGAGGCATGAGAGGGCTGGTATGTGCGAGATAAAGGAGCGAGCGCATGCAGAGACCTGGTGGTGCATTAATGGGATTTTATTTGACTTGGCGAGATGTCTCTCAATCCTGTGGCTTTGGTGAGAGAGTGTGCAGAGAGCAATGATAGCAGATAATGTACGAGTGTTTATTGCATTCAAAGGACATCCACATGTGAAAGACTTAAGTGGGTTCTCTACCTAGTTAATCAATTAGTTGAATGTGTTACGTGAAATGGAATATTTGTATTTCTTTTCCCTTATGTCAACTGCTGTGAATGCTGTATGGTGTGTGGTTTTTTTTCTGTTAATGATCTGTAAGTGTGGTAATGTGACTTGAAGACGATGGGGGTTTGTGATGAGAACATTGAGCTTGTGGTGTGCTTTGCAGTAGCTCTTTTAGCAGAGATCACTAGAGCTCAGTGTGCCTCTCCAGGGTGGAAGTTCTACTGTCTGTAAGATATCCATAAGAATGCTGTTTGCTGCAGTTTTGTGTTTGGATGCTTTTTATAAGATTTGTCACTGTAGGAAATTCTTAAATAAAACTGATTTAAGTAATATGTGTCTTTGTTTTGCAGCCCTGAATGCAAAGAATTCATAGCATTTAATTAATTTTACCCTTTTGTGATGAACTTCTGTAAAGCTTTTTGCAGTCACTCGGTTTGTTTCAGATAAGCAGGTTCTAAAGGAGCCACCGCTCAGCACGTATCGATACCCGACACTCACCTCTAAGCCACTGTACCCTTGCACTGTGCAGTGACATAGATCTAAAACCCCACACCTTGGGGTGCCTGCACCTAGACTGGTAAGCAGCTCCCTCCAGATTTCATCTGTGCCAAGGAACGTTACTTGTTCTTTTAGCAATTGAAGTTCCCTATCAGAAGTGGGTTGGGGGAAACAAGTTGCTGTCACGATGGATTTCTGTCCGCAGCATCTCCTTTGGGGGTGCACGTTTTAAACTTGTTTTTAGATCAGTCCACTCATGGGAAAGAGGCTTCTGCCACACTTCCAGCCCAGAAGCATGCTGTAAACTCCTGTTAAAACTAGTTACAGGAGGGACTTTCCAGATGAATAAAGCACTAGTGAATATACATAGACTGATAAAGTTTGAACTAAGTTACGACAAATGCAGAGGTGTCATATAGGAGGCCGGTTCTTAACAAAGTGCACAGTGTTAGAGCAGAAACTAGTGGACAATTATCTCCATTTGTGGTATGAGCTTGAGAAATTGTGTTGTGTAGTTGGGGTTGCAACCCACTGAAGCTTGGATCTGTTTTTCTATACACCATAAGTACTGTGCTGTAGCTGTGAATAGTCTGAATATGGATATTTACACAGTTTTTAACGTATGTAATTTCCAAGTGAATCTTCATTAATCTGTATCCCACTGAGGCTTGTGAATAGCAGAGCATCTAAACAGCAGACAAACTGCATGACTGAGTTTTCCACCTGCAGAATTAAAAAATCAGTTGTGCCTTAATGTGCTTGGTTTAAAGAGGGTTTCTAAACACTCAGACTGAGAAGGAAATCCCACACATTTGTTCATATTCCACTGAAAAAGTTGCTTACTTTTTTTCTGCACCTTAATCAGAATAATCTCCAAACTGTCCCATCTGTGAATTTTGCATTTTAGCACTTGCACTATTACCAGCTACTTCTGCTGAGTAACACTTTAAAATGGTATTCTTGGACCTCCAAAGACTAACTGTGAGCCCCTACAAGGAACCTCATGGTAAGTTTTTGTAATTAGCATGGTTTTAATTCTGTTTAAATTGTTCAGGTTTAGGTTTAAGAGGCTGGTTGGCAGCACTGAGTAGTCTTTGCTAATATAGCCTTCCTTCACCTTCAAAAAAATTTGAAAATTATAGCATTTCAAGTTTCAGTAGCATTTTTAACTGCTTTGCATACTTTAATGTTTATAAGTGACTAAATAAACTATCACTGAAATACATTGAAGTGTTTTGAGTCTTCATTTTAGAGAGCTACTTCATTTTCAGTTACTCTAGAAAATGAAATGCTAATGGAAGAGTCTGAGATACAAGAAAGATATTGTAAGGGGGTCGATACCACAGGAAATAATGTTTTTTCTAACACTGCAAATTAGTTCCAAGAATCTGTTGTCCACTGTACTTGACCAAAACTCTGAATGTGAAAGCTTGTTCCTCAGAAAACTGCACAGAAAACCCACAATTTTTACACCTGAGAGCAGGAACTTCGCAGGCATGGGCTGTTCAGCAGTAACCTGTAGGGGCACTGGCACAACGGAGCTGGTAAACGCCCCCACATACCGCAAGGACCTGGTACCACATACCTGAGGGGTGGGTGAAGGGATGTCGGTTCTCTGCAGGCTCTCATTGGACCTGTGTTCAGTCAGAAGCTGCAGTCAAACAAGAATTTACAGCACTATTTAAAAGAAAACAAAATACATTTCATGAAGGAGTGAATAAAGCTGTAGGCATATGGCAGCTTTGTACAGCTGAAGGACTTCTAACAGTTGATGGGACGTTTCTTGTCCATCCCATCATCTACAGTCAATCTTCCTGGTAAAAAGGTATGTGTAAGATTATTACTAATCGAGATTTCCTGTTCCAGTGTAACAGATACCATAATCAAAGGGGACAAGATAATTTTTATAACCTTCATGCATTAAATTTTTTTCTCCCTGGCCACCTTCATTGTGTTTTCTCAAAATTCCCAATTCTCAAAAATGAGAGGAATTTTAGATCAGCTATATGGTAAGCAGCTGTTAGAACCCCACTGTCATGCACAACTGAGCCACCTAACTGTCCTTGCCCTGTAGTTAACACCACTTATCAGGGAAGCTCTCCAGGCTCATCTTGCTCCACAAACTCACGCCACAAAGTACAAAACAACAGTGGCAGCAAAAGCTGTTGAACAGTTTGAGATCTGAATACTGGAATATTGTACTTATATGGATTAAATTAAGTTAATGATTCTAAATGTAATTCCTGGGTTGTTTTGGAATGATAAAATTGCTTGCAAATGAATATTTGATGTAGATTGCAATTTTCATTAGTATTGCATCCCTTGGAAAAGTTCTGTAATCAAGAGAGACAGCATTGCTGAGGAATTTGGGCAGGGAAGAGGAACTGCATTTGTTCTGAATGTAAATTAAGGTAATTGGAACATATGGATATTCTAGTCTAAAAGATAAGAGGAACAATTATGCTATTACATTGTACAATGTTTCTCCCAAAACTCAGTCTTGGATCTTGACTAATTTTACAGGGTAATTAATTTAGCAGTTCAGGCATTAAAAAAAAAAAAACAAATAAAATCCAGAACCCTGTACTCAGCGTTGAGGGGATTTTTTTCCTCCTTACAAATACTGCTGTAACGTGGTTCAATCTTCCTCTCAGAAACAATGCCAATCAGTTTAAAAGCAACAATTTAATTAATTATGAAAGCATGTTCTCCAAAGAGAGCTGGAATACAGAAACATTTGGCTTTTTATTCTCCTCCTGGAGAACTTTCTGGGCATTACTCTGCAATAGAGACCTCAGGCATGACCAAGGCATATTCAATAGTAAATGATTTAACAAATCTAAGGTCAATAATAGAGACTACAGTCACCCTGTGAAGTTATTGTAACATTTTCAGTTTTGTTAGCATTCCTCCCTGTTAAACAGCACCTGTAGCACTTGCCATTCTGAAAATCAGCATAACATAAAGGTAGCAATTGATTGTTAAAATGAACATTCTGCAGTGAAATAGTTTTGCCTCACCAGCTTAAAGGTACTCCAAAAAAATCTAAGAAAGCCACAGGGCTCCATTGCATAAACAGCTGAGTAGCCAAGCTGGGTAACTGTCCCGTTGCTTGCATGAACATGCTATTGTAGGCTTGGTAGGAGGCACAGGCTGGAATTTTTCCAGCCCATCATCACGTGTGAATCTTCACCTGCATCCCAGAGAACACGAATGAGAACCATAAATAGAACAGCTGAGCATTGTTTAATACAACACAGAAGTGACACTCTACAGGCATTATCCAACACCATATTTCAGGTGTCCTTTGGAAGTCACTGGAGGCATGCAAGCGACTGTGTCAGTTTCCCCCCTCGGGCTGTTCCCAAGAGCTAATCTATTAAATCCATTGATCGATGGGGGAATGGTCAGAAAGAATGATAAGGAAGCTCTAAGTTGTAACCTGGCTGCCTTTCCCCGTTCTTACATGGCCTTAAACATGCAAGTGCATACCACAGTCAAAAGTTCTGTTGTGTCCAAATAAGGCTGCAACACTCCCTCTGCATAGCCCGAGAGCCAAGGACCACATTTAATTCCATGTTCAGACCTTACCATTATGATTTGCCCTCCTGGGGCAGAACAGGGCTTCATTCACACTGATACTGAATTTTGGCATTGCATTTCCATACACACCCAAGTCTCCCGCTGTCTGTGTGGAACACATTAACTCTCACATCAATTCAGTTATTATGGGTTTCTGCATAAATTCAGACAGACTATAAAGCAACTGCCGAGGTAAGCCTGAGCCTCCCCAAACCACAATCACCTGACTGTGATTTTAAAATTCCATAACTGGAGTATCTTCCAAAACTGCCTGCTGAGAAGCTCAGTTCAGTTACTAAGAAGTCAGTCTGAAACACAGCATTCAGCAGAAATGTCCATGTATTACTGTTTTAACTTCCCTGCAGAGATCTATAATGAAAGAACATTAAAAATTTTCACTACATTGATCTTGTGACATTTTTTGTAAAATCATTCTTTTCTTCCAACATACTTAGAAGCAAATCTCTTAAGTAGCAGCATCCAGGGCATCAGCAAGGGCGGACATACACACAAGCATGCACAGACAGGAACAACTCTTCAGGGAGCATATCAAAGGACAACTGCTGCCAAATCCAGCACACCAAACACACCTAATTACAGTATATGACCAACGGAAATTGGTAACGAGAAAGGTCACCTACATGTTTAATGCCCGAGAAATGAAGTCGAACTGGGCTGACAGGATTCACCTACGTCGTGTAGTATAATCCTGAGCGTCACGAAGGAACTGCACCCTAACGTGCCGCTCTTGCAGCGGTGCACTCTTACCACAGCGTGGTGCTTCAGGACTGCAACACGGCAAACCTGCAAGGGTCACAGTGCACAGCACTCCCCTTCAGAGAGAATTTGGTACTTACTGCTAAGGGCTGTTGGGGAAAAACACACCTTTTTTCTACACGGTTTCACTCGCGCCGACAAAATCTGCAGTTGCTGAGAATTAAAGCAAAAACCGTGACTGACTCCTGGTAGTGTTCTTATACCAAAGGGGAGCAGTGACCTGCACAGAGCCTGGCAGCACTCACAGGATCACCCTAGGACATCTGTTGCCTCAACATATAACTTGTAACTCCTGACAAGTTAGGAAAATTGTTTCATATAATAAAATCGCATGCCTGGATCCAAGCTGGACTGTAAAGTTAGCTGTAATGGTGGTGTTCTCCTAAAACTGTACTTTAGAAGTAAACTTCCTAGTAGCCACTTAGGAGTAGTATATGTAGTAGGTACAGTACCAGAAATATACCTATGAAGCCACCATTTTACAGTATCACTATCTGGTTGATATTCAGTGAATATCAATTCAGCATGAAGCCATGGGAATAGGGCAGAGGTTGTGATGCAATCTATCAAGTCATCACACATTAGTGATTGGTTACAGTCGATTTTCAAAGAAGAGTGTGTTGGGAGAAAAAGAAAAAGCAAACCTAAAAGGACAAAACATAATAGAGAAGTGGACCAGGAGACACACAGGGAGATACAATTGTACATTAACATGGTGAAACATGGGCTGAAGAAGATGCAGTAAAAGAGCTGGGCCTGTCTCATAAAGTCTGTGAAGAACTGCAATAAACCTCACCTTACTTTAAGGACAACACAGGCGCACAACGCTCCTGGGTGTGTCTTCACACTAAAGGTCTCCACAAATTTCCAGCTGGATCAGGAAGCTCTTCTGCCTGGATACTGTAGCTGCAGGAGCTGAGATAAGGCCTAGGATAGTCAGGGACAGTGATTTCTCCAGTCCTCTCTGTAAAAACCTGCCTCTTGACAGTGGGCTGAGAAAAAAACCCTCAACCAAACAGCAGGAAACTATGACCATTGGTGTAGTAACTGAGTTTGGATGCCCTGGGTAAAGGTAGTGGATAATTTTCTACACTTGTCTACACCTTCGTGAAAATGTTCTGGAGCCACTTATGTACCTGCCTCCCTCTCTCTCGGTAGGACTAGGGCACCAGCACTATCCCGTTCTCCTGCTTCAGGTGAGAGATGGGAAAGGACACTGGGAAAGTAGGAATGATGCAGCCACAGGGCTGGACAGCAGAAATAAGTGTGATAACTAGTGGCTCATCAGAAACATTTGGAGGTATTTGATTTGCAGCTTGTCTTCTGCCCCAGAGTGTGTTGAGTGGTAAAATAGGTATCAGCTCCTCAATTCCAGAAGCCTCTGAATGCCGCTCTTTCTTTTTAATGCCTTTTTTGCCAGACATTTAGAATGTAATTGTATTCTTTGAGCAAAACCACTTGTGCCTCTGGCTGACACAACTGGAGCCACAAATACTCCCCTCTGAAAAGAAGCAAGAAGGAACAGTCCCAACTGCCCGAAGGATCTCTGCTTGTTGACAGCATGTGATCGCTGTGAAGTGGTGCTTTAAGGATCAGCTGGGAACAAGGGCTTTATGATGTGCTGCAGAAGCTGTATGAGCAATCCTGTAATTGATGAGCAATGCTGGAGTGGCTAATAATACCGCAGATTTTTGCACCATTCTGACACCGAATCGATTGTAAGAGGGAAATGGTTTGACTTCAAATTGAATCCTCAAACACACCATGGTAACTTCCACCAACAAAAATACCATTATCCAGGCAATAATTAATGATTATCACCTAGAAACAGACCACACAGTTTCAGGTTGCCATTTAAATGGAAGCAAACCAAGTTGTGAATGAGAAAATGGATATTACTGTCCATTAACTAACCATGGACTTTGTAAACCAAGATTCTAAGCTTCTTTTAGTTCAGAGAGAGAAATTTGTTTCCACTGTCTACCTATGTGTCAGCCCTACTTGCTACTACTGAAAATATTTAAGTTGCAAGAATTTACTGGGAAAGGAAAGCAGGAACAGGTAAAATATATTTTTGTTGTATGTTTGTGTGACTCAGCTCAACTAAAGTATCCCAACACAAGCCACAATGCCTTTGGGCACCAAGAGTTTCTTTATGCACAAGCTGTAATTTCAGAACAATGTCTCTATGACCATATTCCCAGAAAGTCAAGAGCAGCTGCTTTTATTTGACACAAACCTACTCATCACCCCAATGACTGAGCACCTCTCTGTTCATTCTCATAGGTTTCCAAACACAACTGACAGTGACACAAACAGCTAATCCACACCTAGAAACACCTATTCTGTTAAAACTGAGCACTCTCCAAATTTATAAATCCTGTTTGAAACGGCTCTCTGTGTAGGGGAATGTATTGCAAGCAACCCCGCTTCTGATGAACTACAGCTGTGCTAATTACCAAAGAGGAGGAACAGCCTTGCCCTTAATGGGACACAGCTATGTTCAGTAAGGATGGGAGTTAAGAGCACTGGGGTATCTCTTCAAGAGTCAGTTGGCCGTGCTGTGAGGAGGAAGGGTCAGGCAGTTGTGCAAGGAAGTGAAAGGGTAAGATGTACGAGGGACAGACAGGGTCAGGCAGTCATGCTAGGGACAGGAAGGAGTTAGCTGATCCTGCAGAAGAAAGAGAGAAGCAGTCAGAAGGTGGTGTAAAGCTGCCTGTGTGGAGTTTACAGAGAGAAAGGTAGAAGAGTTTTTTAGATAAGGGACTGACATTTGCATCAGTCATGAATCCACCATCAATTGGAGCTTGCCCTGTGTGAGGTGCGGGCGACAATGTCTCTGGGGTCAAGGATACAGAGAAAGCTTGACTAATTCACATGACAGTTCTGCCTACCTCTAAGTCTAGCTCAACACCACAGTGCTGTGTAGCAGCAGAGATCAGCTGAGCTACAAAGGGAATAAAATCTCTTCCGTTACATGTATTATCAGTAAGTGGGGAGAGGGGTCCCTTTATTGTTTCTTTCGCATTTTTCCTGGCTAAATGTACATTTCTGTAATTTCACTGATTGTGCCTCGAACTACAGAAGCATTTGAAGGCTATGTAAGAAAAAAGCCTGCCAGCACATTTTCCTGAGCTGTTGCCGGCCCTGCTTAAAATACTCCAGTGATACAGATACTCTAAGGTCTCCTTTGACCTTCTGCAAGCCCAGGCTAAGGAATACCACAAAACCTACTTGATATGGAGATCCCACATAAGTAAAAAAAAAAAAAAAAAAAAAAAAGAATCTGCTTTTCTTATAACTGAAATTTCCTCATACTGCCAGTCTCTGTCCCAACTCTACAACCCCTTCAGGAGCAGTGTGGAGGCAATTATAGAAAGAGACAGGGATAGAAGTAAGAAATCCTTGTGAGTGAAAAAAGACTCACAGAGAGCCTCCCCTAAGCATACAAGCCACAATACAGTGAGGACTATCTTTTCACCCCTAAGTCCCTACTAAAGTCATTAGGAAGTTAGACTCTCAAATCCTCTGCTAGTTCTCTATCAGAATCCTTTCCTGTTACCTACAAAACTATTTTTCCCCAGCCATGGGATCTACCATGTAAAGAAGCGATACTCAGATTGGTAAAGTTAAATTCTTTCTTACAAGAACCTTGGAATTAGAAGGCAGCAACACTAGCTTCTATTTACCAAGGTGATTGTGTTATCTTCTTTGCCTAAAGTATGTTTAAATGGATGTTATTAGACTAAAGCTCAGCACAAATACATGTAAAAGAAAGAAAAGGTAAAGAAAAGGCCCCCGTGTGGTAACAGACAATGCTGGTAGAGACAGAACAGCACTTCCCAAAACCACATGCTCTAGTTCCTGAAAGCTTTTTACTTTTTCTAAGAGTAGGAGGGCAAACACACATGTGACAAAATTAAAGAGTGAAAACCACAAATCTGATATAAAACCAGGAGTATGCTTCTGCATGGAAGTATACTTTAAAAAACACTTACTGTACCATATTTCCCACTGAAGTATGAGATGCTGGCCAGTCTCACAGGCAGGAGGTTGGACTCAAAGGATCCTCAGCCCAGGTGCATTCTGGCAATGCACATTCTAGAACTGCTCTGAGCTGCCCAGGTGCTGGTTCAGAGGCTCTAGAAGGCAGATGCTGGGCTGTGTTCACACACAAAGAACAGCACCACACCTCTGCACAGAGCTGGGCTCTCTGCACACTGTTACAGCACAAATTAAAACTGTGCCCTGTTTACAGCCCAGTAATTCAGAAGGGAGACCTTGTTCTGAAGGACTAAAAAAGGATAAAGATACAGATAATAGTTTTTCACACTTCATTACATGTCTCCTTTAAACTCACTTTCCTAACTTTTGAGATTTTTCATAACACAGTTTGGAAAAATGTGAATCATCAGCAACAAACTCTGACTTGTGCTCACATGAATAGCCAAAACTAGCTTACCCTACAGATGATACCGTGCTAGTCCAAGGAAACCTGCAGATTGGAGATGAAAAGGTTCAGATTAGACCTTACTTTTCTTCTAATATCTTCTAGATAGGGCCACTGGGATATCCTTTTGTCAGGGAAGTATTTTTTTCCGTAAGTGTGCAAGCAAGTCATAAACTAGTCAGCACAAAAAGGATCAAATAATTTTTTTAACATCTGCCAGCAGAAATTCTGTCCCTTGACTGCTCAAAGTTTTAGAGCTGTCTTGAGCGTGCTCAACTATGCTTAGGCCATATTTTCATTAGGATCACAGTGAGCTGTTTGCCAGGAGCTTGCACTCTGAAAAATAACCCCCTCAAAACATGCAAGTCCACTGTCATTGGCTCATTAGGTCTCAAAGGGTAAGTCATAAATTGTGTGACTGAGCCATGACAAACTTTCAAGCTGCTTTGATCAGAATTCACTCTGACCATAGAACAGGTTCTAAACAGGATTTAATGCAGCGGAAGCGAGCCTTGGTAGTGCTTGCATAGCCACTCTACCCCCAAATCTGTTCTACCTCCTAAACACTTACTAAGCATCTTCCCAGTAAGTCAGGTAAGGGACGTTCCCTGTCATTTTGCTGATGGATGTTCAAAGTTGGTACCAAGCAACTTGCCCAAGGGAAGTTCAGAAATCTTCAAATGCAGTGGCCTGGAAAAATCAAGTGTCCCACCTAGAAGATTGTCCATCTCTCTATCTCCTGTCACGCTCACCTGGAAAAGGGTTCCTTCCCTGTTTATTCCATGCACTAAAAAGTGCTTTATGAAGTGTCATAATTAACAATTAAAAGCCAGTTGGCTAAATTGCAGAAGTAAGGAAATACTGATTGGCTGAAACAAAGCTTTATCTTCAGCAGTTCATCTACAGCTACTCAGCTCCGACTTGTCAAACTCTTGCAGAAATCATCATGTGTCCTCCACAGAGCTGGGGAGCCCTAGTCCCTGACAAGGATGGACCATAGCATTTCTCCAAAATGTCTTAAGATGGTCCCTGCCCAAAGGGAGTACAGCCTAAATGGACATCAAATAGGTATTACTGTGGAGCAGAGAAAGGCATTGTGAGGGACTGAGACGGAATCAATCAACACCACAAGCAATAGAGCTGAAGAACAACATCCCTGGTGTGACTCCCTTGTGGGGAGGGCACTGCTCCTTCCCCTGTATGAAGACAAGACAGCTTAGCTCGCCTGTGACATACATTCATATTACTTTACCAAACTCCTAGGACTCTGAGGCTTTGCTCACCAGAACACCCTTCAGCCCTGAGTCCAGGTTCCCAAAGGAGAAATGGTCAAAATTGGGATTAAAAAAAAATTCAGACCTTTCCAAAGAGTGGATGGGCTCTGAATAGAAAGTTTCAATCTAGAAGTCTGGATGCAGACAAGAGCATATCTAAAAGGAGCATTAGGGAACAAGGGGTATGGTGTGGTCCAGGTCTTCTTGCTGTTTAAGAACTATGTAAGATTAAGCAACAAGAGCTGGACAAGAAATTCAAGACTCTTCAGGTAGCTAGGATGCTCAGGGGCCTTTCACAATGGTTTCACTCTTACCAGTTCCTGCCTGATCTACCTTCTATTTTTTCCAAGTGACACATGGGAATGTGAGAAAATGAACACCACAGAGGCTTTCAACAGGCAACAGCCTCTTTATTTTCTGTGGCAGGCAAGTCCGAAAAACAAGGAACCACATGGACAAGTCATGGAGCAGGAGAAGCCTGCAGCCCTTGGATAGACTGCAACAGGCAGGTCAGGAAGGAAGGAAACCAGCTCTTCCCAGCACATCTGTCTTCACCTCCGCCTAAGCGAGGAGAAGCTTAATTATCTCCTGCTGGAAAATAAAGGAGAAAAAGAGCCTGTCAATATCAGCCAGCTCAAACAGGAGCCCAAAGGACAGAGGGGCAGCTTTTGCCCTCAACTCATGAAGGAGATCTGCAGAGACCTCTGCCTTGCAGCCCAGTGGCTGGAGCAGCTGCAGTGCTGGATTTAAGGCCTCTGAAATATGAACAGGTTCCAGCACATCAGCTGCATCACAGCAATTCCCAACGTCTCCACCATCAAGGTAGCTCAGCCCCTCACTGTTGCTGAGAAGCTCCCTCTGTTAGAGCTCTTTTCAAGGAGGGGGGCATAAATGTGCAAACATGAATGGCCAATACAGAGCTGCTCGCCTGCTAGTTCAGCTTTTCATTTTGCACCTTCACATTAAGGCTTTACAGCATCAGTAAATCCATATACTTGTGCTAAAAGGCATCACTTTAGGAAAAGCAGGATAAATGAACATGTCTGTTTCAATACTCTGGAGACATGAGGAATTTGAATCTTGAATCAGACACAGGCAGCTATGGATGGGAGGGAGTTTGTAATAGGCTGTTGTTGAGAAGGCAAATGCCAAGGCAGCCTTAAGCACTGGAAGTTAGAGCCAGTTATGCATTTCTGCACAGGGGCGCTCAAAGAAACTACCTTTCACCTATCACAGTATTTATGAGCAGTATGTGTGTTGATTTTTTCCAGACTGGATTTAGCTCCAGCTGGCAAAGCTGCACTCATAAAGGGTGAACTTCTTTTACTCCGTTGTAGGCACTCCTTTCACTGCAAAGGGAATCCTGAGGCGCTGATCACTGTGCTGAGCCAGACACTTTGTTGCCTGATGCCACGGAAGCTTTCCCTAGTCATGAACTGCAGAGCAGAGCCAGGCAGCAGCCCTTGAGATAGACCTCACATTGTTAGCCCTTCTGAACAAGAGATCCATGCCTGGCCGCTTAACACATGGATTATGGTATTTGGCGTCAGTGTTATGTGAACCATGCTCCTTCTTGGCCTGTGTCCTTACAGGACAGCAATCAATTATTTCTTCATTAGAGTTCACAACCCAACTGGTAGTTTTCCCAAAGTATCTACTAACTTGGGTCCAGAATACTCGGGATGTCAGTACCCAGGGAGCAAAATATACTCAGTTTTGCAAGAATGGCTGCACTGGCATGCACGAAGGCTTGTCTGTGGTGGAAAGTGTAAGGCATTTCTTGATTTTCCATTCAACCCACCTAAAGCTGAACAGAGGCGGAAAGGAGTAGCAAAAACCAAGTGCCAGTGCAGCATTTTACTATGATACAAATTTGTTGTCCCTAACAGCAGCCACTAGCCCACAGCCCCTCTGCAAAGCAGGGGTCGGCTCACAGCCCTGACTAATACTGTGAACCTCCTCCCAGCTGCACCAGGCACACAGGGAATACTCAAAATGAAAACGAAAGCCCACAGCTTTCACCCTGATATTACTGTCAGGACTGGATTTAAGTGGATGTTGTAGATAGGGAAGTATCTCCTGATCTGGAAAGAGCTCACCTATACATGTCCTCTTGTTTTCATGCAGTATGTAGCCAACCCTGCAGCTGCAATAGTAGCCCCCCATGTAGTTGTGACAATGATGACTACAGAGCGGTTTGGTATCCAACGGCTGTTGACACTCATCGATATCTAAAGGGCAAAGCACAGATTTAGGCAAATAAAACCTTTCAACGAGGTCAACCTTTCAACCACTTTGTGTTTGATCTTTGGTTGCTGTGCCCCTCTGCATCTGCTTCTGTACAATGAGATCACCTTCTGCCACCCCACACCAGCAGCCTCAGCCACAGGGAAGCACCAACCTCACCATATATGTGGCTCTTTCATCTACAAGTGGGGCCATTCTCTCACCTTCAGCAGCATAAAAGGCCTCAAAACCTGTGAATGGTTTCTCATTGGAGTAATCAGACCGAAACACTACCACGAGGTGGTTGCCAACAGAGATGTATGTCCTGTTACCCGGAACCTCCTCAGTGTCTGTACGGTCCCTTCCACACAGCATAGCCAAGGTCTTCCCACCAGAGCTCAGCTGCAAAGCAGGCAGACAAATCCACCAGGTGAACACAGAGCGCTGATCTTCTCAACCTGCTGCCATGGCTGGAAAAACATGTGTTTAACATGCATTGGAAAAGGTGTGAGGTTGGAAGCTTGGATGCTCTCAAAAGGTGCTTCTGGAGGTCAGTCCACACCCAAAGCCAGATAAGGGTGGATTTCCCCTGTTCTCTGTGACTTAGGACAAATTTTGTCTCCCTTTCTCCTTTCAGAGGTCCTCACAAAGCTCTGATGCCAGCCATGCTTTGTCTATGATACTTATGTTAGCTTGCCACTCTTGGTAAAGCCAGACAACTGGGGTACAAAGATTTCACATACTGACAAATGTATTGAAAAAGGTGTCCTTAAGCAAGGGACTCACTTGCTCTATGATGCACATATTAGAGTTCCAGGTCTTCATTTATCTTTAATACAAGAGAAAAGCTCTAATACATGGGGCTTATGTTAGGCAAGGTAAAGAGGGAGCTCTGTACTACACACCTACCAGAAATGGATATTCTGTACTACACAAAGGAAAGTACACGAAGAACAACAGACATTTGGGGAATGGGAGCAACTTGCCAAATAAAACCATGGAAATGAGATTTTTCTCAGCGGGAATAAGGCTGTCTGGTTTGGTTCAATCAAATGCAAACTGGGTTTGCATACCCCCTGTGAACACAGCTCCTTCCCTGTTGTACACAGGCCCACACAAACAACAAAATGAGTGCAGAGGTAGCATGGCCTCAAATCAGTGACAGGCCCCCCTGGACCAGAGCACACACAACTTTCAGCGATACTGCTGCTTGCCCAAACACTTCCCCAAGGCAGTATCTTTGTTCCTCTTCCTGAGGCTGTTTTTCACATTAGCCAGCAAACACACCAAAGGAACTGCTGCTGTGAGTGCCCACTCAGATGAACAGATGGTATCTTGTTTAGACTATTGCTTACATTTCTTGGTCTCCCACTATAACCTGTGTCAAACACTACTTGTTAATTTAAAACACTGTAACATTAGCAAAATACTCAAATATTGTTTGGGGCAAAATTTCAAACCTTCTGCTTCATGACAGAAGAGCATCAGAATTTTCTGTGCAAAGGCATTTCATGTTTCAGACGTTCCAACATGACAACCACAGCTTCCTGGTCCCGTGGGCTTTAATAAAGACATAATTTAGAAACAAGCTGAGCCTGAACTCTACAAGTAGGCTAAAATCAAGAGCTGACAAAGAGTTACGTTGATTCTGCATGTGCTCAGGATCACATAAACAGAGTTTTTAACAGCCGCACCTTCTACATGTTACCTCATCCTACACATACCTTCACATAATCGTATTCACACAGGTAAGACAACTCCAGGTTGAAATGGGTGAAGTAAATGCGGATGGAATATCCTTCAGGGACAGTAATATTCCATATTTTCTCCTTGTGATTTGGGTAGACCTTTGGGAAATTAGGGGATGTGATCCTCCCATACATTTTCTGTGGCACAATGCTGCTCCTTACTCCACTATAGAGCACAGCCAGCAAAATAAACAGCCTGTGTCAAAGGGACAGAGATTAATGGAGAAAGACTGAGTATTAACTTGAATCATACCCCAAAAGCCACACATCCCAGCTGCCTGTCTCGATACCAAATCAGGTCACTCAGCGCTAGCTGAAACCTTCATGCTCAACACTCTCCTCACTTAACAATGAAAGCAATTGGGAGGTGTCAGCGGGGACCCTGTAGTAATAGCTAAACAGGATGAGCCTCATGGTCACGCCTTCTAGACCATGCACAAAGCCAAGTGGACAGAGAGCTGGAGGTGATGGCACTCACCTCATTCTGATGCCTTCCTGTCTGAGCCTGTTCTGCTCTGAGCCTTGGGGAAGGAATCCCTACTTGTGTATTTGCATTTGGGGGTGGATGTATTTATTGTGTGTGCGCTGCTGTGTTTGTCCGGATGTTGAACCCTTATTTTATCTCCCTTCCACCCCCTTCAGCCTGCTGAGTTCTGGGAACAACAATCACTAAAAAACAGGCTTGTGTTCAGGCTTCAGCCAGTGACAGGGAGAGGCAGGCAGAGATGGAGAGGATGGACTAGGAATGCTTCAGGCTCTTGGAGGGAGACATCGCTGCTCTGTGGGAAGGCAGGCAGTGGGAGGAGGTGGCTCCAGACAGTGTCTGCCCTGGTGAGCAAGGGGAGCTGGCAACGCTCTTTGCCTCTAAACAACTGATCCACAATTACTGCTAATGCAAACAGCATTTTACAGGAAGTAGCTCTTTCCATCATCAGAGCATGAAGGTGTTGGAAACAAAATAATGGGGCACATTGCAGGATTTTAGAATAGTGATGAGTCTGGGTGGATGGTTCTCTGTAACGGGACAGGAATACTTAGGGGGCATGACACTACAATACACACAGGCACCAGTTTCAGAGATGCCAAAGTCTTCCAGTTCTCAGCTGCAGATTTTAATCCAGTGCACACTTCTGGTGACCAAAACTACATGCCTTCTTCATACCCATGAATTGATTTTTATCCTGCCCATCCTGGAATATCCATAAGGTAAAAAGTCATGCTTAAAAAAGTAATTAAAATTTCTTTTAAACATTTGTGGATCCACGCTGCCATGGGAATTCAACTGGGAGAGCAAACATTATGGGACAAAGCTTTATTGCTTCCCCTGCATGCAGACTGCTTCTTTCCAAATCAGCATTTGGGTTTCCCACAAAACTCCTATTCCAGCACACATGGAGATAGGCCTAATATACAGAGGAAGAAAACCCAGATAGATTAAAGCTGAGCCTAGGTCCATCTCTTCCCTGATGAAAATGGACAGAATTGGAAAATTCATCTGCAGCAGGGAACAGACTATTGGATTGCACATGCAGGAAATTTATCCTGAGATATCCAGTAATCAAATGGACACCTTTTCAACAGCCAAAAATCATTACCCCAGGCAAGAAAGCAGGAGTTGTTATACGAACAAAAATAAGGCAAACAAACCACTCAGCAGACTGCAAACAGAAAACACCATTTAATGAAAGTGAAGGGGAAAGTACTAGCACTAATTATTGTGTAGCAGCAATACCTACAAGCACAGATAATGGGCAAGAACCAAGAGAGCACTGACTTTTCCCATGGCCTAGTAGCTGCTAAAATGATCCTATCAACAAGATAGATGTGGACTTTGGACTGTCTGGAAATGAGGAAAGAGACAGAAAAATTTAGAAAAAAAAAAAAAAATCAATCCATTCCTGAGTGAGCTGCTGCCTGATTCCCACAGGCATAAATACTTCCAGAAGCATCCCAGTTCAGGCTTCCTGCTCAGATCACAGAGGAAGGGAAAGTCAATTCTGATCTTAGGTCTGAAAAGTTTCTCACAGCCCAGAATTTTCTGAGTCCCCTGGAGGCTGATAGTTACTGCTGAACAGTGAAACAGGACAGCTGACTTAATAAACTGTTATGCTGGAGCCTGAGAAACTGAATACTAGAGGCACACATTGGCTTTCCTCTGGCATGGTCTCTGGAGAAGTGCCTGAGGTAAACAAGGCTAAAAACACTGTCCCTGTTTCTTTGTCCACAACCCTTTCACCTCCAAAATGCTTCTGGGGATTAGCTCACCAGCTGCATAAGAATTTTGGGAGCACTGATAGCTAACCATGCCCCACAGATGCTCTCTGCCCACAATTTTGCTTTGGCATAGGACTAAGCCAGCGCAAAGGCTGAGTGGACTTCATCCATGTCACCGCAGCTTCCAGTTGCCTGAAACTTGCCGAGTTACCAGCCCACTGTAGGAAGTATGGGTGTTCACCTGAAATAACAGATGCCTCCTGAGAAATTTGCCCAGCTGTCTTCTTGTGCTCCTATCTCCTTCCATGTTGAGAGCTGACTATGGTAGCTTCATTCTCAACAGAAACACCAAGCTAAGGTTTAGAGAAAGGACCTGCCTTGAAAAAAACTCCAGCTTCTGTGGAATGGAGTAATATGGAATGGCAGAGAGATACTGCAGTGACCTCATCTCAGCCCATACTTCCTCTCAGACCCTGTCTAGTCCTTTAAAATATACTTTTACTACTCTACACTGAGGACTGTCAAGGAAAGGTTATAAATCACTCCCAAGGAAAGAGTGAGTGCAGATAGCCAAGTCAGACACATAAATAAATCAGCCAGAGCAGAGATGCTCGGCCAGTAGAGTACCTCTGGCTGGTACCACTAAGATCCAGCGACCACGTGGGGGGCTGACTTTAGTTTCCAAGAGAAAAGGGCCACTGCTCGTGTGCACTTCACCTCACTGGGCACCTGGTCTCCACCTGCAAATTTGAAAGAAAATTTTCCGAACGCATCAGGATTTCTCCCATATACAAGGTGGCACAAGTGTGAGACCTACCTGTGCGTGTAGTGCCAAGGGTCTCCTACAAAATGATACCACACATGTGGGGGGCTGACTTTAGTTTCCCAGAGAAAAGGGCCACTGTTCGTGTGAACTTCACCTCTCCGGGCACCTGCTCTCCACCTGCAGATTTTGTGGTTACAGGTTAGGGTTAGGGTTGTGGTTAGGGTTAGGGGTTAGGGTAACAGGCTAGGGTTATGGTTAGGGATGTGTTGTGGCTAGTGTTGTGGGTATGTTAGGGTTGTGGGTAGGGTTAGGGTTAGGGTTGTGGTTATGGTTAGGGTTAGGGGTAGGGTAACAGGTTAGGGTTAGGGTTAGGGTTAGGGTTAGGGTTAGGGTTAGGTTTAGGGTTATGGGGTTTGGGTAAGGGTTATGTTGGTAGGGTTACTGTTACTGAGTTAGGGTTAGGTTAACAGGTTAGGGTTAGGGTTTAGTGTAAAGGGTTAGGGTTGTGGTTAGGGTTAGGGCTGTGGCTAGGGTTGTGGGTAGGATTAGGGTTGTGGGTAGGGTTAGGGTTAGAGTAATGGGTTACGGTTAGGGTAACAGGTTAAAGTTACAGGTTAGGGTTAGGGTTAACAGGTTACGGTTACGGTTATGGGGTTAGGGTAACAGGTAAGGGGTTAGGGTTATGGGGTTAGGGTTAGGGTAACAGGTTAGGGTTAGGGGTTAGTGTTAGGGTAACGGGTTAATGTAACAGGCTAGGGTTAGGGTAACGGGTTAGG
>VZUI01044200.1:0-41765 GCA_013401135.1 Cettia cetti
GGAGGGAGGGGATTTGGATTCCACATTTCCTAAGGAGGTCCTGCCCCTCCTTAGCAGATACCTGTCTTTCAAACCAAGACAGCTCAATATCCTGTTACTTTAGAATAAGGGGGAAACAGCTGTTCCACTGTGCTGTGATAGAAGGACTGCAGCAGTGATATCCAGCACAATACCAGTAATCCTCAAAAAGTATCCAATATCCATTCTTTAAAGAAAGGGCTGAGTCCAGACCGGGTAAGTCTGGTGTTAGCCTGCTATTTAAGTCTCTACCACAGACACACTAGAGCCTAGAGAAGTTGAACCCTGACCCCTTTGGGGTAGCTGCTCTCCAATCATGTCTCCACTGCTGCCCTTCAGGCACTGACTTTGGAGGGGGCTCACAGCAATTCAATGGCTCATGTCACAGCAGAGCCTTAGCCAACCCTATTCTGGATAAGGACAGAAGTACTATCATGACAGATTATGTCAGATAGGAATAACATTATTCCTTAACATTTAAGGAAGATGGGACTAAGAATTTCTGAACTTTGGTTTGCTTGCAAGGCATTCTAAAAGATAATCCTGCATCCTGCTGTGGGCTGCACTGCTCATGGGCATTGATGTGCACTCCATTAGAACTAAAGCATGGCAAACGCTCAGTCAACAGATGTATTTGACCTCCTCTCTGGTTCTGCTCTCTATTAAATGAAGTCTTATATATGATAAATACTGGCAGAAATCCAGCCCACCTCTAGTTCTGGTTTGAGTGCTGTTGCCTGTGTTTAATTCTTTCCAGAAGGCGCACAAGTGAATTTCAAAGAGGCGGAGTTGTTCATTTGCAGCTTGCGCATTGTATGAGAATGTGGTACCCAGCCCTGAGCTCCTCATCTGCAGGATGTGTTGCAGTTCTTGACAGCTGATCACTGTGTTTTTCTGCCAATTTCTCTTCATGGTCTGCTAGCTGCAGTTTTGGAGATCAGACTTGCTCCTTGGCATCTATTCAAGCTATGGAGTCCAATTTATTTCTAGCACAACATCCATTGCTTCTGCAGTATGTTGATCCAGTCCATGCAAGCTCACTAACTCAGAAGTAGCTCTCATTTATTTTCTATTGCCAACAGACATAATCAGCAATTAAGATGATGACGGCATTTTTAAGGGATTTCTCTTCAGGAGGAGTGTAGCACCCTGCAATCAGTCCCCAGCAATTTGTCCTCTTAAGGGGGAGCCTTTACAAGCTTTTACAAGATTTCACCCCCTTTACAGGGGTTCCTTCTGCCACAGAAATGGAAAAGCTCAGCTGAATACAGAGGTCCCAACCATGCCAGGACTCTGCTTCAGCCTTAGATCTCACCCAGCTTTAAATTCTTTCCATGGACTTTATCTTAAACTTTCTGTTCCATACACAGTGTTATCAGAGCTACTTAGGCTTTGCTGGCATATCTCCTGTATTAGTAGTTACATTTTGTTAGCAGGACCAGACTGGTTGAGGTAAATTGGCTTACTCAGAGCACAGTTAGTGACATGCACAGTTGGTCTGACCATGTATTCTTCTGGAGCATTTTCCCATGGGGAGGAGGCTTATACAACTATTCAGTCTGTCCCGCTAGGAATTTTGGACCCATTGGCTGATTTCAGTCAGAATCTGAGGGAGCAGTTAATCAGCAGATGCAGCCATCCATGCATAGAGAATCCTCCCCAGGTCCTGAGAGCTGCGCTGTGAGTTTTGCTCTCAGACACCACAAAATATACATGGAAGAGACACTGCATACCACCAATGAAAAATTTTGGGGGGGAGTTTGTGTCTTGCTGGACACCACAGAATCCAGCTATAAATCCATGGGAAAACAGATTTCTTAACAGTGCTGTTCAACTGCTTTTTAAGAGTTTTATTATCACTGAGAGCATTGGCTCTGCATCCAAATAAACTCTCAGGTGGAAATGACTTTGCAAGCATCCTTTTGCTGGTGATACTTGCGTTATTCCAAATCTGTAGTGTAAGAGAAACAATGAAGATTGTCAGAAAGTGATGGCAATGTTAATTACACAGTGGTGCTGTAAGTGTAGTGACCTTTGTAGAGACAGAAAAGCACAAAGCTGGGCCCCACTAAAAAGGACTAAGAGTTTCCTAAGGCAGAAGACCCTAAGTTGGTACACAAAGAGCACCAGAGCAGGAACATTTCCCAGTGGTGGCTGCTTTAGGCTTGCGCTGGATCTGCAAGATGCACCACAGGTTCCTGAGGACGTGGTGTCAGCCTGCTGGTGAACGAGCTTTATGGAAAATTAAATTAATGAAGGGAACATGGAGCAGAAATACTGTCATAGCAAAGGGGACCCCTTCCTAAAGTGCTTTCTGCAGGTTGTGCAGGCAGGGCTGGCGTTGCAGGATAAGCCAGTGAGCACCCAGTGAGCACCTGCTTCCAGAGCACAGGCAGCTCAGCCAGCCAGCAAAACTGCTCAGGTAATGGCCAGCAAGCCTACTTTGTCAGAGCAGACGTGGCAAGGAGAGGACATAGTCCATAGGCAAGCTAATTAAGATCTACTATAAAGACAGTCTAAGGTGACCTCACACACTTTTATCTAGGAAATACAATGCATGATCTCAGGCCAGCAGCAACGCATGCAGGAGTGAGGGACAGGCTGAATAAAACTGGTTTTCTGAGACTTTATGCTTTATGGTTGGATGCAACAACACAACTCTCATCATATTCCCTTTGGGGCATGCACAGGGTTGCACAAGACACAGAGACACAGAAGTTTTTTCATGGGGTTCTCTGCTCTCTGAGATGTGATAAGCTCATGTTGGCCTCCCTACCATTGCTGATTGGGGGAGTTAAACAGATTATTTTTCTGTTTTCTATGGCCTTTTCCCAAGAAACTAATAGTAAAGCCATATTGCTGTACTGTCACGCTGGGGAGAAGTATCTTGCAGCTGTGAATTAAACCACCTTTGCAATACAGGATGAAACCTGGTGTTTGCATGAGCTCCCTTCAGCAGATAATTCCAACAGGTGTAGAACATGCTGGGAATCCTACAAAGGGAGTTAAGAAGTATATAGGACCCTCCTACCTGAGGCACAGCTCTGCCAGGAAGCAAATCCTCCAAGTACATGGCTATTGGAAATGCTGCTCAGTGGTGCTACCTACCACTGTGTCTTCTCTATGGAGGAGAGAGCTGCAGTCTTTTGGGTAAAATGTGTGATGGGATTCCCTTGGAAGCTTCATCAGGACCCAGGTTTCTTGGGGTAATTGTGATTTCTGAATAAATTAATGTATTGCATTCCTTCAGGATTTCAAAATGTGTTAGACCAAAGAGCTGAACAAGCTCTCAGTGTTTTATTTTTCTAACTAATTACCGCTGGATATAGACCTGGTCAATAAACAAGCCAATAAACATGCAGGACTGGTCGTCTTAGTAGAGAGTGTGTTTGCTAATTTTGTTGCAAATTTATACTGCAACAGAGCTGTCTGAAGGCAGACATCACTTCTAGGCAGTCATCACTTCACTAAGAGCTACAAAATATTTCCTAGCCATTGCTATTATTTCTCTTCCCATTTTGAAATACATAGTGCTAAAAGGGTGCTAAAAGCATGCACTTTGTTTTCTGCACTTCTCTCTGTCTTTAATGTATATAAACAATCCTCTTAGTAGCTTATTCTCCTCTTCAGGAAAGTTTGTACTTCAGGAAAGTTTGTTCTGTTCTTCGATTTATTTTTTTTTTTTTTCTTTTGCCTTCCTTTTCAAAAATCGAAACACCATCAAGAGAAGTGCAGGCTGAGCTGGCCGGGCCTGCGGTGGCACCCGCTTCTTTCTGCCACCTCGCGGCCTGTGGCTACAGTACAAGGAACATGGCTTTTCCAGCATAACATACCTTGTTTTCCTTTCATATTTAATGAAAGATCTCATGATAACAGGAAACATTACGCATTGCCACTGCTGGGCATGTCTTGACACTTCCGAAAGGAGTTTCCCCTCCCTGCGTCAGAGCTGTCGTAAGCAGGAATACCTCTCAGAGAGGTGATGACATCTTGAATTGTTTAACTTGGTCATTGCAACAGAAGATGAGAGACTCACCTCTATTATTACTGGATGATTTTAGTTGTGTTATTATTGTCGGTTTGTTTTTAAAAAAATTTGAGTAATTCTTTTTAAACATGAGGTCTGAAAAAGGAGCAATAGTGTCTTGTTCTGGAATATTCAAAACGGCTCAAATAAATGTTGCTGGTAGTATAATACAACAAAAGATAGCTTAATGCAGGCATTAAACGAGTTTTTTTCCAAGGGTGGAGCACTTTTCAGCTGGAGACTGTGGAGTGTAATAAACTGATGTTTCCCTGGTAAGACTGAACACAACCATGCAGCACTGTATAGTCCTGCACTGGGGGGGCAACAGGTTGATACAGGGAGCCAAAGAGCTCTTCCCTTCCTGCAGTGCTGGGAGAGGGCTGGTTGTTTCCCTTTCATATTGTTGTTCTCTTTATTTGTTCTTTAGGTAACCAAGAAATTTTAAATCAATATGGGCTAAACTACCTATAGAACAACTGTGTTATAGCCAAGCAGATATTCAAAATTAAGCTTTGAAAAGACAAGTTGGACACATTCTGTGGATTTGATTTCACCAAGCTATCTCAAACTGAAACACAGAGGCTGAGTGTTTTTTCCTTGTGAATAACTGCAATTGTAGCAGTGTCCTTGGAAGGAGAATGACCTCTTAAACACAGCAAGTCTTTAAGAGGCATGCAGCTACATTTAAAAATGCCCACAGTTAAATTTCTGTATGTTGTATGAGTCGTAACTGCTCCCTTATCTTCAGAGTGTTTTGCAAAGAGCCATGAATCAGACTTGTTGACTGAGTCCAAGTATTTTGATTATAATATAATCATTTATATTAATGCATTCATGGGCCATACTGAAAACATAATTGTTCAGAATAACTTTCTTTCTGGTGAAGAGTTTGTTAAAATCTTTTAAGATATTCAACATATGACTCCTCTTCTCTTTAAAGAAGCAACTATATACAGCTCAGAGAATACAAATAGTCCCAACTTCAGAAACATGTCCCAGTGAAAACCTTCCTTGCTGACACTTGAAGAGTCACTGCTCATACCTCCCACTGACCCATTTACCCTGCCTCCTCGGGCAGTTGTGGGGCCTAGAACACAAGAGTTTCCAAAAGAGCATTCAGCTTCCAGCCCAGCAGCTCTTGGTTCTAAGAGCCTGAGTGACCCCACAGCTCTTCTTGACCCCCATGAAGGTGCCTGCCAGGTGCACCTGACCTCAGTGTGGGAGACCAACACAATGAGCTCTGGAGCCAGAGCTGGAAACTGGTGCAATGCTTGCAGAAAGGGCTGATGCACTTTCTGCAGGGACACTTGATTCAGAGAACTCATCCGTGCTGATGCTGTTTCTCTTTAAGCTACTGATTAGTGCAGCTCAGTGTAATGTGCTGTGCTGACACAGTCGGGAGGTTTTGCCTGTGATGCTTTGCATCCTGCCTGGCAGAAGCTTCTGACCTGATGTTGTTTTTTTGATTTGAGTTCCCTCAACACACCCTCACGAGGGGCTCCCAACACCTGCAGCCATATGCAGGGAGGAGCAAGGGCACATGGTGTTGGGTATAGGGTCACTATGGTGAAGGGACATCACCCACTCCTGACCCCCTCCCTGCACGTCCTCTGTGTCTCTGGACGTTCCTAACCCATGGATCTCCCTCTCCTCCCATTCTCCTTAACCACTTCTGGAGGTCCCTGTCACCACAGGTGTCCCCAACCCCCTCAGACATCTCCATGCAGCTCCCTATCTTCCACTGGAAGTTCCCCAACCCCTGGAGGTCCCCAGCCTCTGGACGTCCCCACCAATAACTGCATCAGTGTCCTGGGTTCCATGGGGCTGGTAAAGGGTGACATCTGCCACTGAGGGCCTCAGCCATACAATGAAGGTGTCAGCAGCTCTCAGTCCACAGTGCCTTCTGTCCATTCACTGTGATCCAGTACTGCTCCTTCTGGGGCTTGGTGTCAATGTCAAATCCACGCCTGTGCCTCCTGCTGTGCTGGGCCAGCCCTGGAACTCCTTGTTCTCCAGGTGCCACGCCATGCAGCTCACACCCAGCTCCTTTGTGACAATGAAGATGAGCTGTAGCAACACCCAGTGTGATGGACACCAGAGACACCCAAAACTTCTCAGCCCAGGAGCTGAGCTGCCCCTAGATACTGATAGACTGCTGTCATCTTAGCCTTCTGAAAATGAAGGCAAGCAAAGGAATGCTTGGGTTCAGGATCAGGCCTGACAGGGTATGCTGGCTCCTCTGCAAATTGCTGGGTGGGCATTGCTGGTCAGTGGGTTCTGGGGTGGTGCTGGGGTTTTTCAAGCAGAGCCCTCCACTGCTTTTCTTGCTCAAATGCCCCTTGCCCCAGTGCAACACCATGGGACTTGCCTTTGCTGTGTTACCCAGGTTGGATGGAGATGTCAAAGGTGACATTGACATCTCATTACAAGGCCTTGGTGTGGGACAGTGGCAACAGTGGCAGCAGCAGCAGGGTGCAGCAGCAGCAGCAGGGTGCAGCAGCAGCAGCAGGGTGCAGCAGCAGCAGCAGGGTGCAGCAGCATCTCCTGCGTGGAGATGTCTGAGGTGCAAGACCGCTCTCTGCACCAGGCTGATGCAGACAGAAGCCTCTGCAGAAGAGTGCATAGGCTGTGCATGGAGCTAGCCCTGCTTTTGGAGCGACCCTTTTTGCTTCTCTTGGGTTTCTGTGTCTTCTCCCCTTGTTGTTCAATGCCCATGCTATAACCCAGGGAAACTATAACCAGGGAGGCATGCATTCCTCCAGGGGACAGACAGGTAGCACATCATGCAGACAGCTTGAGAACATCTCAAGGGAGATAGTCAACCAAATAGGGGAGTGCCTTCATGGCAAGGAAACCCTTCCCTGAGGGGCTGAAGGGTCTCTCTCAGTCTTGGGGATCATGCACCCCAGCTGGGTGTCCTCAAATGGGCATCAAAGAGGGAGGGAGGAGAGTGTCTTGAAAGGAAGCATAAAGGAAGGAGGATGCTGACAGTGGGGGGGTAACACATGCTTGAGAAAAAGCCATGATTGACTGACCCACAGATAATGGAGATACCTCATAACATGATCTGACATGATGCTCCTTTCATGTAGTGTGAAATAGCTGAGGGCTCCATCTTTTTGTTACTCACAGATGCTGATTTCCAAAGACTGGAACCTTCTAGGGCAGCAATTAAGCTTTAAATTGAGAGATCAAAAGTAGAATATCTCATTAACCTTGACAAAGCACAATCTTTCTTTACAGCTCATAGCAAAAGAGAAAGTGAGTGTGAAGGATGGGATGAAACAGGCATCAGCTTCCCTCCCTGCTGGAGGGTGGCATCTGGTGCTTGGAATATCTGCTTGGTTGGAGGGGCCTGAGAACACATCCACCCAGAAAACAGTGAGGTGTAGGCTATTTCAAGGATAAAGAAAGATTTTCTAACCTTTCTTTGCTGGAACTGGGAAGACTACAGTGTGGCCATGGATGCAAAAATAGTGGAGATCAAAGTAAGAAACAGAAGGTGTTTAGTTCCTAAACCCTAGCAGTTGGGTTCTGTGCCCTGTGCAGGGAGATTTGGGATTTTCCATTCTTGGGACTATTGTGTTTTTTTCTAAATACCCATGCAAAACAGGGCTCTGAATGTGGCACTGCCCCAGCCCTGTGTGCTGATCACCCTCCTTGAATGTAAAGTTCACAAGTTTGCCAACAGTCTCTGGCCTGTGTCCTCTGGGCTTATATTTGTTTGGTCTGCCTGGAGAAAACAAATTATGACTTTAGCCTAAGACAGACAGGAAATGTTGGATGTGTTTTTTTATTGTGAAAGCCACTGTTTTTGAAAGTGGCACAAAGAGGAGCTTGACCTCTCTTGTGCCTTTGTTAGTCAGTGGAGGAGAAGAAAAATGCCAAAAGGCCTTCACAGTGAAGAAGAGGACTTTTCCTAAGGGTACTGCAGGGTTAAGCTGGGTGTTTATTTCTGAAATTACTCCATTAATGTTCTCATGCAAATGAAATGTGAATCATTAAAAAAGAGCCACTATGCCAACTGATTAAAACAAGACAGGGCAAGAACTAGCTAGCATAAGGTTGCCCTGTTTGATGAGATAACTGCAGCCAAAAGGGTGCAGGTCAACTTCCTGAGAACAGAATAACTAGTCTTTACTGGTGTGAAACAACAGAAGCTGGCAAAAGCTATTTGTCTGCTTTGTGGGTGTTGTTGTGTGATGAGACACATTTGTCTAATAGAAACAAAAGTAAATGGAACTAATGAAGCATATTCATGTTGGAAACTTAGCTACTGGATCTTTCAAAGCAGTTGCATGTGTATGATTCATTCATACAGCTTAAACATACTGCCAGGTCCCCATTGCTCATACTGCTGAAACCTTGGATTTGGGCTACTGATATATACATACATACATATATATATTTTTGGAACTTTTGGAGCATCAGTGAAGGGTGCCAGTACACAGATAAGGCAGGAATCTTTGAGTCCTTGATGTCTCACAGACAGTGGGCAACAGCATCCCAATCTGAGATGGGAATACCTGAACTGGTGAGTGCCTGGGATTCCTCATGGCCACTAGCATGCAATGTCACACTAGAGGCTATCTCATGGGCTTATGTGATGGGACATGTTCAAAATACAACCTCTCTGTAGGTTTGGCCACTATGAGACATTAAGGGATGAACCTCCATTCACTCTTCTTTTCACTCCCTAGTGGTGGTAAAGCCACCAGTGGATGCTGTGGACTCCTGATCTGGAAAGTGAATGTGTTGGGTCTACCTGGCAGGGTTTTGGGGCAGATAGGTGGGGGTGGGGGGCTGTAGGGGCTGGCTTCTGCAAGAAGCTGCTAGAAGCTTCCTCTGTGTTCCAGTGTCAATGCCAGGCGGCTTCTAGGTGGACCAGTGGCTGGCCAAGGATGAACTCATCAGCAATGATGGCAGCACCCCTGGGAAAGCTGAGCCCATCAGTGTTGGTGGTAGTACCCTAGGATGATGTATTTAATAAGAGAAAAATGTTATTGCGCAGAAACAATTGTGGCCAGAGAAGACCAGAATGAGATTATGTGATAGTGATAACTCTGCAGACACCAAGGTCAGTGAAGGAGGGGGGATGGAGGTGATCCAGAAACTGGTGCAGAGATTCTCCTGTAGCCCATGCTGAAGACCGTGGTGAGGCAGCCCATGGTGGAGCAGATATTCACCGTGGAGGATCTCACACCAGAGCAGGGGGATGCCTGAAGGAGGCTCAGACCCTGTGTTAAGCCCATGCTAAAGCAGGCTCCTGGCAGTACCTGTGAACCTGTGAGCAAAGGAGCCCATGCTAGAGCAGGTTTGCTGGCAGGACGTGTGACCCCGTGGGGGACTTGCACTGGAGCAGGCTGTGCCTGAAGAACAGCACCCTGTGGGAGGGATCCACACTGGAACAGTTTGTGAAGAAATACAGCCCATGGGAAGGACCACAGTGGAGAAGGTCATGGAAGAGTGTTTCTCATGGGAAGAACCCCATGCTGGAACAGGGAAATACATCCTCTCCCTGAGGAGGAGGCAGTAGTAGAAGCACCATGTGATGAGTTGACCACAACCCCCATTCCCTGTTCCCCTGCACTGCTGGCAAAGGTTGAAAGTCAGGAATAAAGTTAAGCCCAAGAAGATGGGAGGGTGGGGGGAATGTGTTTTTAAGATTTGTGTTTAATTCTCATACTACTCTGATACGTTTGGTAATAAATTCAGTTAATTCCTCCAAGTTGAGTCTGTTTGCGCATGACAATAACTGCTGAATGACCTCTCCCTGTCCTTACCTCAATCAACAAACTTTTCATTATATTTTCTCTCCTCTGTCCATCTGAAGACAGGAGTGATAGAGTGGCTTTGGTGGGCACCTGGTGTCCATCCAGGGTTAAGCCACCACAGTGACTCAGAGCTACTGAGCCTGAAAGAAGAGCTGGGGATGCAGGCATTTGGCTCCCCAGGTGTGTTTGGCTCACACCTCTCCCGCTCCCATTGTCATTTGAGATGGGAATAAGGAAGCTCAGAGTCTGTGCCAAAGGCAGGTTGCTCTTGGTTTAAATGGAAACAGGTCCTTTGCAGATCCCAGTGCATGGGCTGGAGGCAGGCATCTTTGTTACCCCTGTGCAAGGAGAGACCTCAAGGACTGGGTTTCCCTCTCATGTCACACTGAAGCAGCGAGGGGAGCATAACCAGCTGGGCTGACAATCAGTGCAAGGTCAGGGTGCGGGTGCTTAAATATCCAATTCCACACACCTGAAACTAAGATGGCCTTGCTGAAAACAAAGTACATACAATGCCTCAGTGCCCTCTGTTCCTCAGAAACAGCTTGCAGACAGCTGTGGAGAGATCACAAAGTCCTCACACATGAGAAGGAAGATGATTCCTAAGAACACTATCCTGACAGAAGTTCTCCTGGGATCCCTAGAGGCCCAAGTGTGCAAGGTCCAGGGCTGGAGGTTTACACTCAATCTGTCTCAGGGTTTTGGCCACCCACAACTCCTTCCTCTGCTGCTACAGAAGTCAATGTTTTGCCACCATATAGTTAACTTGAACTTGCTTAGTTTTTGGCTCTTAGCAAGTCTGTGAACACAATTTTCCTTGCAGATCAGAGGAACAAATTCCAGGTGGATTTAGAAACTACCTTCCAGACTTCACACACTGCCACACTACAATGCTCCAGCCTATCTTATTCCACTTCATTGCATTTTATTGTGACTCGCCAGAGCTTTGGTGGCAAGGAAGCCTGCAAGCCACCTGCTGCAGAAGGGCTGAGATACCACTGACTCCTTTTGCTCTCCTTTGAGCCTAGTAGAGCAGACGACAGATGTCTCTCCTCCTTTCAGAAAACCTTTCTGTTCTGGCTGTTCCCATTTTCATTCTCTCTCCACACTATTTTCCATGATTACACACACTTCAGCACCTGCCTTTTCCAGCTTTTCATCTGACCTCCCAGTTTGGCTTCCACTTTCAAATCTCTTTGCACACTGTCATCTCATCATTAGCAGTAGAGTCTCCCCCAGCTGTAGCACACACTCCAGCCGCTCCACTGACTTTTATCTCCATTTTCTTCTTCTTTTCATCTTTCCTCTGCCCTGAACTCTTGCCAGTATGATTCCTTAAGCACAGGCTGCCACATACAAAGCTACAACATTGTCTCTGACCCTGTTTTCTGTTTCCATTAGTATTTTAGAAACAAGCTTGGCACTGGCACGTATCACCTTTCGGTTTGTCCTGTTGTAAAGAGATTTTAGAAAGAGAAATAGGCAGGTGCTCTTGGGGTTGGGACAGACTCAATGCTATTGGTGTCTGATCCCAGTGGGAATGGAGATATGAGCTTGCCAGTCAGTCTTGTAACAAGGCTCTTCCTTGCAACAAGACTTTTATACATAAGCCTTAAAATTAAAGGTATTGCCCCAAGTACTTTTGCATGCGTATCTCAGGAGAAGAGTAAGTAAAACAAGGCATTAGCTTTCAAAGTAAGTTGTCCAAGTCTGGTTTTGACTGGATGTCCCATCATGGGAGCTGTATTGCCAGAGGACAAGGATCCTCTTCATTGCCACATTTACTATATTTTACTTACTTGCCTATTTTCCCCTCAGATTTTGCTATGAAAGTGGCAGTGGCTATCAGAAGTGTCTGCTCCCCACTGCCAACACCTCCTGACTGCTCAATGGCTCACCACTGAGTTTCATGCATGAGCAATAAGGGCTCAGAGATGGTGTTTTCATCCAGGCAGGAACTGGGTAAGTTGTGCAGGCTCAAATTTTGTTGGTAATCTGTATGAAACAAACCCTTCTTGCAGTGTAGCGGAGGTGATTTTCTTCAAGATTCAGGAAATGTAAAAAAAAAGAAAAAAAGCTTAAGTCCAGAAGAAAGGCAAAAGGGTTGTATCTGTTAAAGAGGGAGGTAAGTGAAACAAGGATCTTCCTTAGGAGCTCATCTGACCTGAGCACAGACCAGACTGACACTATTTCTCTCTATTTCTGTGATGTGTGCACTTAGTCAGAAGTTTTGTGTCTTTGTTTATCTGAGTTCAATTAACCTGGAACTTACATACTCTGCTTGGTATGTTTTGGGTGGTGGGCAGTCTGTCAGGCTTTGGCATACAAGAGGTGTGTGCTACCCAGAAACACAGGTGTGAGACAAGGAAGATCAAATGCTAATAGTCCCCTGCAACTGTCACTGAGATTTGTGGAGACATTTATGACAACACTATTAATTTTTTCCTGTAACAGAAGCAGCAGCTCATTGATTTATTCACTTCCCTTTCAAGTAGAAATGTCCTCTTTGCAGCTCAGGTGCAGGGAAATGAAAGGCCCATCTTCCAGCTTACTCTTATTTTTCAGAGTATGTACTACACTGTCTGATTGCAGTGGCAGCACTGGGACAGCAGTCTTGGCTCTGACCAAGCACATCTTCCTTCTTGGTGTGATTATCAGTCATGTGCCTTCTGCAGCCATTGTCCATACTTTGGGGGATGTTTTGTGGATTCCCTTAAGCAGCCCTGCTGAAACAAGCCTCTGCCCTGGCAGAGCTCTCCAGAGCACCAGTGATTGCAATGCCTGTGGGCTCTGGTTGTCGTGCCTGGCTAGCACTGGAAGCAGGAGAGGCCATCCAGGAAGTCTGTGTCTGTCCTGTGTGTGCTGAAACCCAGCCTGGCCCTGTAGCGTGTCCCTGGCTCCAGTATCAGCCCTAAACAATGGGCCAGCAGCATGATCACCTGTTGCTCTCTGCTGGTAAAGCTCTGGAAGACTCAATGACAGGATTCTTTTATACTTACTTCTGGCCTCCCAGTGAAGCATTTTGGATATTCTGCTCAAATACATTGTTAAGGTCAGCAGGTACCTTTATGTGCCAAAGACAGAGAAAAGTGTGAGAAGGGGACAGGTAGCCTTGCCACCTCATGCCCTGAGAGGACAGAGATTTATTATCCACAGCTGCAGGGGAGAGATCTCTCAGGATTTATATGCACAAATAGGCAGATACACACACACATTTATAAATACATATATAGCTCATCTACGTGAGTTATGTTCTGTTGTTCCCAAATGAATGCACCAGTTCTGCTCTCCTCCACAATACATATATTTTTGGTTTTCGTGCAGCTTCAGGACTCAAGAGAAGGTTTTCCTTTTGAAGGTTTCTAGGTAGGTGTACAGAGGAGCTTGAGCTATTGCTGACCAGAAACTTTAAGGGGAAACCTTGCATAATTGAGCCTTGCCCTTGTACCTGTTAACTTGGTGGAAAGGTTATGAAAATATCTGTGAAACATTTTTATCCATCTAGACAGGATTGTGTGGCAGGACTTTGCTACTTCCACCATAATGTAATGTCAGTGATGGACATGTTTTTTCCTATCTTATCAAAGAAGGTGTCCTGGGCTGTCAAGAAGGATGGATTTTGAAGGATGGTCACTGTCTGATGTTGCCTTCACAGAGCTGTGGCGTCCATGACTGCCAAAATGGTCTAATCCCGCTCCTCTGTGTCCCTCTCACTCCTTGGATACTAAGCAGAAATGTTATGGCCCTGAATAAAAGTGGTGAATGTTAGATCAGAAGCTTTAATGCTGGTATAAGGATTACTACCCAAAAGGCAAAACTAAGAATAAAATATGAAGAAAACTCCATGTACTTGAAGTAGCCCTCTTTGATCTTAATTGTTTCAGAAAAGGATGTGTGACCCTGAGATCAGCTATGAACTCACACTGTATTCACCTGAAACATGAGCTTTCAAATCCTTGCCCTGCTACACGATGGCCTTGGTACCTGGCTGACTTCTTTGTGTTTCAGTCCCTACTCGCCTGGGTGTGACAGTGATTTCAGACCCCACTGAACATTGTGATGGCAAGAGCATGAAACACCAGCTGCTGTTGTGAGGTTTTCAGGTAGATGGTATAGCCCACAGCAAGGGGCCGTCTCATCACCACAGTCCATTCTAAGGCCTTCTCATCCCAGAGCACCAGAGCTAGAGCACGGATTCCAAAGATGAGACACTGTGCTGCCAAGGGCGTCCTGTGCCTGGAGGCTCCAGCTGCTCTCACTAAGCTGAAACATTAATGCTGGCCTCCTCTTTGCATGGAGCAGCTGCTGTTATGGAGAACTGCAGACAGGCCTGTGCTCTCACAGCTGGAGCTGCACCGCATGTCCTTTCTTCAAAGGAAATAGGAGAAATGCAGAGGGCAGTGCAGACCCTTGCTGAAAATCATTCTAATGGGGGGGGGGGGGGGGGGGAAATTCCAGGTTTACATGTAAAATGTTATGTCTTTCAGGAAGATTGCTTTGCAGGAACAGACTTAGACCTAAGGTGTTATTTTCTCTAACTGTGTGCCAGAGGAATCCCACTGCCTTCTGAGGCGTATCAGGTGCAGAGAGGGATGATGCACCCATTTAGCAGAGAGCTGATTTATTCCTCAGACAGTCGTTCCCTTTTGGCATCTACTTGTGCAATCATCAGCTCCTGGATAGTTACTATGGTAATAAGAGTATATCGTGGGCACTACACTTACTCACTGTCGCCTGGGTCACAGGAGAGGAAAAATAGCAGAGCATGCTGCTTAAATTCTTCATTTTCGACACACACATGCTAAGAATGTGGAAAAGAACTGGAAAGGACTGGAAGTCCCTACATCTTCCATGTCCTGCTAACCATGTTTCACTTGCAGTGCCGACACTGAGCCAGGCACTCGTTCCTGTGCCCCAGAGGATCTGCCCACTGCAGCTCGTGCAGCTCCCGAAGACTGATGTGCTCAAAGAGCACAATGGAACAGTGCCACCAGATTTCTCCTGCAGCAAGATGAGGATTTTGCAGTAAGCTCTGGGACTGCCAGGGGACAGTACTTGATGCTCAGAGTGCTTCTGATTCATCTGAGAGAGTTTTGAGGGAGAGGAGTGCTGCACCAGGACTGCGAGTGCTGACCCTGTCGTGCTGGGGGCTGTGCTGCAGGCAGCTGGAGGGGCTCACTGCTCCCCAGTGCAACACCTGGGACTGCCCACCTGGCAGCATGCACCAGCGTGGCTCTCTCCAAGGGATCAGGAGGTGATATGGGTGTGAAAAAGATGTGCTGGACTGGTCAGACTCAGAGTTTGGCTGCTTGTGCAGGGACACTGCTGGGGCCAAAAGTGAGATGGGGAGCTGGGCTGTGCTGCCTGCTATGCAAACGCTCTCAAACCTGCCCTTTCTTCTAGGGTCTAGAAAGCTTACAGAAGAATCCTTTCCTTGGTGCAGAAACCCCCATTTCATGGTCCATGGGGCATTAATGGCACCTTGCACTGAGACTATAAATGCGGACATGGGAAACAGAGGAAGAAGAGGACTCTGAGGTCCTGGCCTTGCAGCTACAAGCTCTGCTGTTTTCCATCTTCACTGCTTCAGTCAGGCTATTTTTATCACTTGGGCTGCAGTTTTTACTTACTATTTTTATCCTGTGTTACTGATTACTCCTGATTATGAAGGAATTTAAACTTCCTCAACATATGTTAATGATTCTATTACACAGTGTAAATTGGAGGATGGTGTCAGCAGCCACAGCTCAGGAACAAAGTCTGTGTAGGGGCCAGCCCCAGTTTGGCACGGGAGAGTAACACATTGTGTTAGGGCCAGGCACTGTCAATTTTTATAACAGAACATATAAGAGCCTGTGCTGGTTTTATTCTTCCTTTTTACTTGACTGAACACTCAATCAGGAAGAGTTTCTAAGTCATCATCATAAATAGCCAGAAGAGGCAAATCCAACAAACTGTCAGGACTTATTTTTCCAGAAAGATGAGTACAAAATGCCGCTCTTATTTACATTATTCATGCACATTTTTCTAGTTCTAAAGGATTCACTACCACATATAATGTACTACTTCCAATCAAACAAAGTAATTTCTCAGCAAATTGACTTTGCCATAATCCACTAGTGGGGTTTTTGCTTGCATATGTTGGAAATATTATTTAACCCGATCTGGAAAAAATTAAGCTACACTGGTCTGGAAGAAAAGAGAATCATGTGAATTAGTCACACTCAATTCTCAAGATGCTTAGGAGTCAGAAGAGACTAGCCTGCATGTGACCTCCAAGGTGACCCTCTGCATCTATCCCGGGGGAAAGAAGAGCAATGTTTCCAAAATGAAGAGCCTTTCCTTCAGTTGCACCCCTGCACAAGGCTCTGGTGCATCTAATGAGAGCCCTGCAAGGTCAGCTGGTGTGGCTGGAGCTGCTCTGAGCACATCAGTGCTGTCCCTGCAAAGAACCTGAGACAAACTGAGTGCTGAGACAAACTGAGTGCACTCCACACTTAAAGGATGGTCCAATTTCAGAGAGCAGATGGATGGCAAGCGAGCCTAAGGAAAGGGCTTGAGACAATTTAAGCTGCACCTGCAGCCAGCAGTGGATATCTACAAGCTGTCAGTTCTGCCTCAGACAAGCTATCATTTATCCTCCTGTATAAGCACATCTTGCTCTTAAATGTGTAGTTAAGAGAAAGAATTACTACACTAGTAGGGACTGCATTTGCACTTAAATGAAATTTTAAACATCTTGTTTAACCTTCCTGACAGAATAGACATGTCTGCCTGTGGAAAAATTGAAAACCAATAAATAATACATCCACTGAGTACTTCACCTTGGGAAAGGTCACATTTTGAAATGTATGTCTGTCCATCAAATTAAACTTCCTGTTTGATGAAAGGGAAATTCTTTGGATTCAAGGACCAGTAGCAGAACTGATTGTATGGTGGGTCTTTGAATTAAAATAAAAATAGCATCAAAAGCCAGAGCAGTGCTGCTGGAACAACCTTCTCCTGAAGGGAACACATGGAGTCTCCCTGCTTCAATACCCACTCAAAATAATTAATAGCATATCTGTAATATGACACAGTGAGTGAGCCTCTTATAAACTCTGAAATTCTTACTGGCTACTATGCTTCAGACTTTGGGACTGGTCTCTGTGGGGTGGCAGGCCCATGTGTTCCTGCAAAGGGCTGGTGCTGGCAGAGGGAAATCTTGATCCAGGCAGAATGACTGTACTGGGGTAGCCCACATGCTTAGTAAACCTGCTCTCCCTGCCAGGGACCCTCCCTTCCCAGCTTTGAGAAAAATGTTATGATACTCTTGTTGGAATTGCTACAACTAAACAGAGATGTCCAGGGCACTTCCAAAAGCTCAGGACTTAGAGCAGGGTGTGCAAGGAAACTGCCTCTGGTCAGGATGGACACAGGGGTAACAGGTACCCAAGCTGAAAAAATCACAACTCTGGCACACTGAGAGCAATTTATGATACAGGCTTGGCAAACTCTCCTGAGACAAGTAGTACAGCAGAGCTGAGGTGTTGCATGTAAATCCCCTTCTTCTGCGTGGGGGATTCAGGGAAGTTCACAGAGACTGCATTTTCCAGGCTGATAGCCATGGCTCAGCACTACAGGGGGAAGGAGCTCTACTGGGCCAAGCTGGAAAGCTTCTTTTATGTTCATCATGGCTTAGAAAGCCACTCATTATCTGTGGGAGGCAGCAAGCTGAGTGGGAAGTGGAGGGGGAGGCTTGTGGCGGACCAGTTCACAGGCACCAGAATTGCTGGGGTGGCTTGTTGGCCAATGGCAGGGACATGTTGTGGAGAAGTCCTGATGTGCAGGCTGGGATGAAGCATGGTCTAGGCTTGCCATGCAGTATGTGGTAGGGGAGAAGGGAAATTTTGCTTAATTTCCAACTTCATGGTTAGAACATTAGCCTTTTATTCTAACACAGATTTCTTTATTTATGCTACTCTTGCCCTGTTTTACATGATCTGGGTGCTCTTTATTGGCACCACTGCGTTCCAGAAAAGCAGTATTGTGGACATCCCCTGCTGTAATAGGGGGCATGACAATCCTCTGAAGCAACTTCGTTTTCTGCAAGGCTGTCAGGGTCAGTTTAGGAGCAGGACAGGAGAGCTTTTGGACAAAAGCACTGGACTCATGTCTGCCTGGCTGTGAAATAGTCTTTATCCTTTGTCCTGCCTTGCTCTTCTTTGCTTGACCCGACTCTATTTGAATGCAGCAGCCCTATTAGCTGCCTCAGTCATACGTGCAAGGACAGACAGACCAGCTTTTCTGAAAAATTGTATACACACACCTATCAGTGTGTATGTTCAAAATGCAGTCAGAGCCACAAAAGCAATCCTAGGAGTGATTTCATAATAAGGTGCTGCTGGGGGTTGTATATGGTGGAAACATATATATACTGGGGTCGTGCCTTTCTTATAGACATCACTTAAAGACAGGCCATGATGACTATATATGTTGCATTTCTGCCATACCTCTGTCATAGTAGAAGGCAAAGCTGGAATAACAAGGCCTGTATCAACTCACAGCACAGCCATAAATTCTGGGAATGCTTCTGAGGCAAGTTAAAACAAATTAGTAATTATCGTGACTGACAGGTACTCTGCAGCAACCAATGAGGTGCCTACCCATGAATACTAAAAATCTCTCAGCAGAGGAGTTACAACTGTGGCTGTCAACATGGCTATAATTAGGCAGCTCTAAGTGAAATGACTTTTTCTCAGATGTACCCCCTTGAGAATCCAAAGATCTGGATTGTCATACAAAGGAAGCAGATTAAAAGGGGCTGTTCACAGTGTTGCAGGGGCTACAGAGGCCAGTTAAAACGGCATCCAGGTGGAGTGGGTACAGGACTTGAACTAGAGCAGGGTTAGTCTGCCCCTCAATCCAAACTGTCACGCTTTGCATTCCCTTTCTGTCTTCTTTTCTGTGGCCTCTCAGCACCTCACAAGTACCAGAGCTATGCCTCTCAAACACCCAGAAGTATTAATCACTTGAAAGATGAGTTAATAATCTCTGAGTTGTTGAGACATGCTCAAGAACAAGCTGATAAATTTTCATTGCACAGTGGGGAAGTGCTCTTCTGACTGGGATATCAGGTTGATGACAAGTTCAGAAGTCTCCAGGGAAGCAGATGGAGAGACAGAAGTTTTCTGTGTGAGAAGGAACAATCACTTATAAATACAAAACCTCCTGTGGAAAAGTCAAGCAGCATTAAAAGAGACCCATATTTCCCTACTTAAGGATTAATCTTTGCGTAAAGGCCAATTTTTGCTGCACAATTTCTCCAGTGCCTAAAAGAAGCATTCCTTCTTCAGCATCATACCTTCTATTTTTACAGTTTAGGAAAAAAACCCAAAACCAACCATGAAACATTTGTGGACAGAAATAGCTCTCCAATTACCACTGAGTTCCTGTGTATTTTTCACGCTGGTTATTGCAACCCTGATCTTGGTCTTTACATGGGACACCACTTTTTGCAGTGAGTATGTCTGAAAGAGACTCATCCTTGATGAAACCATACTGGCCTAAGATGGCCTGGGCTGTGACATGCTTGCTAAGATGAAGCAGCAGCCATGACAACAGCAACTGAGAAGGATATTAAACTATCATTGATTAGGTCAGCTCCAACTGTAATGCTGAAATCAGCCTGACTCTATCCTGGATGTTGCAGACTAGACTGCATTTCCACAATAATAGAAAACATCACTTTTCAGCCTTGCTTAGTACTGTTGTCCTGGGAACAGAAAATTTCTACTCACTCCTCAAAATGCTGATCTGTTGACTCATTTTTCAGGTGAGATGTTGTTAAACCTTTCTGGGTGTGTTACTGCTGCATCCTGTTTGTGCAGGAGTGATGGGCTGAGTTTTGTTTCCTGCTCCCTGTGTGCCCATTCTAACAGCAAATGGTCTTGGGTTAAGAAGCAGGATTTTGTGATTATAGAGATGCCTCGACTCACTGTTTCTAATCTTTGTAAAGGATTTGATCCATAAAGGCTAAGCACCATTCAGGAACTTTACAAGAGATTACAGGTTTACATGAGTTGGATAGGAAAGATGTGTGTTAATGTCTTTACAAATAATTCCATGTTTGGTGAGGGTATGGGTATTAACGTCTTTGAAATGGATCTTGATATCTTTACCAACTTCAAGCCACAGGTTTGTTACAGAACTCAGACAGTTTGACTCCTGAAATAGACAAATGGGTCTGCACAAGCCTGAGTTTCTGAACTTTGAGGGGAAATGACAGGTTCAAGGGAGGAATATGTTGTAGGTGATTTGGGAAGGCTGTATGTTCCTAGTACCTCAGCCAACGGGGGAAGGAAGAGGGCAACATGCAGCTGGGAGTTTAGGATAAAAGGAGGCTGCACCCTCCAAAACCTCGAGAGAGAAAACCCTGTGGGTGTATGCCCCAGCAGACTCTCTCCCCTTATTCAAAGAAAGTTGCAGGATTCTTCTGTCTCCTTTGTGGACACTGGCTTTTCATAATGTGGTTTTCCATATAAGTTGATGCTTTACGTGGATCTCATGGGCAACAGGAGCCCATGGCTGGAAGGTGACTGTGAGGTCACATCTGTCACATCCCTGAAAGGCCATTCCCTGCAAGGGATGTGTCTGCAGTCAGCATTTAGGATTCAGGCCATTGACTCTGAGTAGTGCCAGGCTTGCCAAGTTGTGACTTGGCCATCACATTCAGCTGTAGAATCAAAACGTTTGTTTCACTCCTGAGGAAGACAATGGAAAGCTTGAAGGACTGAATTAACCAAAGGGTTAGTAATTCTAGAATTCAAATTTCCAGGTCTTTTTACTCCTTCCTTTCATGTTTCAAAGAGCTGCCACCCACATGGGACGGCAATATGCTGTCACCATCAGTACACCTGCACAGAGGACAGAAGAAAAGCAGCTCCCTTCTGTGAGTCACCGTGCTCCCATCTGAAGCATTCAGTATGATTAGCAAGGAGTCTTGTAAGTATGCCTTTCCTCCATCTGGCAGTTTGATCCATGTTCCCCTGTCATCATTTTTGATGGATTCATTTCACACGTAATGCAAGACTGTCTCACGGGTGTTTGAAAAGCGAGGCAGGTGGTAGAATTCCAAAGCAGAGACCTTCCCCCACCCGTGTCTCTGCTGGCTGGTGTTATCCACTGTGTGCTAGGAGAAGCACCTCACCTCTGCAGCCGTCTCTATCCCTACGTTTGCCACGATGGAAACATTTTTTGACAATATAAAAGGAATTAGTATCCAATGGTGGCCACTACCAGAACAAAAGAGAAAGGCTGAGCACTAGCCAGGGTTTTCATGTGCAAAGCGAGCACCACCCACACATGCTTGTGAGAGAAAGAGGTGTAAAGGTGACACCAACACTGTTAGGGACAACTACAGTTGAGGGAGGGGTAGAGGTTCATTTTCAAATGAAAAGTGGGAGTACAGCTCTCAGATGAGTCAGTGAGGAAGAGCCCCCGCAGAAGAGTCTCACACCTCTTTTCTGCCTTGCAGAGCTGCTTCTTGCTGCCTCTTTGCTCCTGTCCTACTTTCTAGGAAAACTGCAAAAGTTCACTGCATTCTCACAATGCCCCCAACAGCAATTCTGAGCAACCTGCACTACCACAGCACTCATTTAGTCATACAAAGAGAAATCGAAAGATGACAGACAACACTTTTCACTTCTCCTTGCAGGAGTAAGAGCTGAGCCTGACTTGCATGAGGCAGAGAAGGAGCATATCTGAGAGTTTCTACGAATCTCACAAGCAGGTAACAGGAAGAAGGTTTTACATTTTTGTACAGAAAATGATGGTGCAGAGAGGATAAAGAAATATTCTGCAAATTCCACTTTAGGCCTTCATTACTGGTCAGAGGACAAGTTCTGTCACTGTGCTACCAATACATACCCAAAGATGTTAGCATCAACAACAGACCCATCAAGAATACCACTGGAAACTTGAGAGCCCAGCCATTATATGACCTCATGGTCCACAAATCTATTACATCCTCTCCTTTTCATAGAATCAGATCAAAAATTGCAATGTAAACAACATTTTGGCATCCTTCTTACAGGAGCCAACCTGTAGATGTTCATCCTACCAGTGGCAAGACACACTAGCCCATGTCTCCGTGACCCTTTGGAACAGGGTGATGGAAAACAACGGTGAACTGAGTGATTTGTTCTGTAGCATCTCATCCAGTTCACCCTTCCTTTCAGAGAAAGGGTTCTCAAGAAGAGTCTGCTTTCATCTTTTTTATCTTTGCAAATCCTTGACTTACCCTTTACTAGGAGAGAGGACCAATTGGACTGTATTTCCTGAAGACAGTCCTGATCTGTGGCAACTACTTTGAGTTCATAACTCTAATCTGTCTGCATGTTAGATTTTAATCAAACATTAGATAACACCTGTATTGCTGAAATAGAGATCTTTTAAAGCCCATTAAAATAACTGGGTTGCAATTCTTCAACGTAATATTTTAATAGGCTCCTTTTCTTCCCTCCACTTTATTTGCACTTGCAAATTTCTACCTGAGGAAGCTGTAGAATAGCCAGCACAAAAGGAACTGTACTTCTTACACACTGAACCCAGACTAGTGGGGCTGATTCTTAATGATGGCCACAAGTCAGCATGTTTGCAAGCAGTCCAGAAGCATCATTCACTCATTCAGCTGCCAACACAAGCGGATTTGTAAAGCAACTCCTGGCCATTATGGTAACTTGACAGAGAAAAGTACCAGTTCCCTGCCTACCAAGGATTCCTACTGTCTAATATCACCCTGTTATATGCATTCTGAGCATCAGAACTCCCCTGACATCCTGCCTCTTTTGCACAGGAGTTTCTGGAGTAAGCTGCTGGTAAGTATTTCTCAGGCAAGAGTAGCAGCTCAGCAAGACTCACCCATTATCAGAAAATAACCTGTACAACTAAAACTTCTTTAATAGGCTGATACTGAGAACGTGCTCGAGAAGGTACAATATTGAAGCCTGAACCAGAAACAAAGAGGAGATAGCAAGATCTCTTTATAAGGGTCTTAACAACAGTGAAACTTCCTTGTTTCTGTAAGACCCTTCACTATGATATTTATCTCAGAGAAAAACCCAAACCAAAAACCCTCTGATTACAAACATATCAAGCAACATTTTGAAAATCGTCGTCGGACAATACCAAAAGCTCTGATAGTTTCAGAACTTTGTATTTGAGTTCAAATTTATTCTTAACCATACTATGATCCTTTATAAAAGATCTTCCTTTTCTATGATACATTTAAAAAGGTGACAGAGCCCCCCTCACCCTTCACTCTGTGAGGGGAAACAAGCCTAGTTATTTTAGGCACTGTTAATAAATATATTTTTCATTCTTTCAGCGATGGTTGCAGCTTTCTCTGACCACGGTGCAGTCTTGAGTTGTTCCTCATTGACTACAGGTCTCTTGAACTCACAGTGATGAGTTCTGGTTATACATGCCTGGGAATAAGTCAGTACTCTGCTTTAGAAAACACTTTTTGGATACACAAAATATCTGTTTGCCTTTTTCATAACCACCCCATCACTGTCATGATATGATCAATCACTACCCTCATTCCTTCCTTGCTGCAGCCCTCTCAGAGCTATGGCCTTTTTGGAGCAGATCATTCTGAAGGTTAGACTAATCCAACACAGCTTTAGCAGACTGAACAGTAGGTTTCACATCTACCTTTTGAGTGTGTGAGACACCTCCCACAGGAGAGTCATGTCAGATAAATTTTTCTCAAGTAGTAAGACTGAACTTCCAGAAGTGCTTTTCTTTCTGTATCACTAACAAAGAAGCCTAATTAACTGTTACTTTTTGACACCTAACCTCCAAATAGCTCCTACTTTCATATATGCCTTGTATTCTGCCAAAAAAATGTCACCTTATTTGCACTGCTTTAGGCACTGATGGATGCAGGGCTTTTAATATTCCATCCCTCTTTTGTGCTGACAAGACTTCAGAACTTTCTCACCTGTGCCATGTTAATAAATGAAAATCTTTAAGATTATCAGGCACAACACCTTGAGGAATGCCAATATTATTTTCCTTCCCACTCAGAAACCCCTTGACTACGTTGTCTTGTGCTGGGTCCTTATTCACTTTGATACCCAGTTCTAAGGGTATTTGTCCAGTCCAAGACAAGAATCATTGCAAGTGATCAAATCAACCTGGCATAGCAAGTTAGCTTGACAGTTTAGCATTCAGGTGAAAATGTTATGCCTGGGAAATCAATGAGAGATACCAGCTGATTTTGCCCTAATCATTTTATCTACATAATTTTTTACTTTAGGTCTTAATTATGCTTTCCTTCAAAAATCGCTCAAAGGTTTGCTCATGATGGTAGAAAGACTGGTAATTCTCTGCCAAGGTAATTTCTGTGTTTCTAGTAAGCATGGGTATGGTGCTTACTGTTCTGCTGTCAGGTAGCAGCATTCCTAAATTTTAAAATCTCTATTTTATACATCAATTCTTCAAAACCTTTGATGTGGATAAATTTGTTTTTTCTCTCAGTCTGCACACATTAAATGCTGTTAGCTTCTTGACCACTTCACTTACGGTTGTTCCTGTATCTCCACTTTTTTTCCCCACCAGCCACCCTTTATTTTCTGGTGTAGCCAGAGCAGGAAAGGAAGTATTCCTTTGTTGTGTGAATTTACAACAGATACTGCAGGTTCCTTCTGAAAAGATATACAATGATTATGCAGAGATAGCATTACATACAAAACTGCCTTCTGCTATTAACTTTTCCACTTACTAAAGTACTGTAATGTTTTACAAATATGTAAGCCTCTCTACTGATGAACTTTGAGAGAGAGCTGAGGAGTCCTGCCAATGTGAGGTTGAAGATGGTACATTAAACTCTAAGGAAGCTACTGGCAAAGTACCTAAGGACAGGAGTTATATCAGAGAATAAAGGTAAACTGTAATTAAAGCCTTAGGCTTAAGCAGAGGCTAAAACACACATGATTTTACCTGCATAGGACAGCAGGAGTGCCAGGAAGACAATTTAATTTCACCATGGAGTCTGTAACGAAAAGAGTCAGCTTTTGTGCTGGTCAAAGTCAACATCAAAACTCCCTTTGATTTTATCATCCTATGCTTGCAGAATGTTTTTTGCTTGCTTGGAACTGAACAGAACTACCTACATGCTCTTTTGCATGGGCATTAGTGCTTGGTGGGTGCCAAGGAAATGGATTGTCACAACTTACTTGTCCAGGTACTAATTGCACACAGCAGACCAAATGCACCCAGTTCTCTACTAACTGATTGTTCTTACTGACAGGATTTACAGAGACTCTTAGGGTGAGTGTTCTAGCTGAAATGGAGTTTGTGCTGAAGAGGAGCATTCTTCTGTCTGACTAACAGCAAGGTAGCAGTGCTCCCCAGCTGCATGTTGCACCCTTGTGTGAAAGTTCTTCCTTTCCTCAAGCAGCACAGGTTTCATGTCAGACAAGCCAGCAGAACCCTGATAATTCATCTGCTGCTAATTTGGTGGAAAATCTCATTATCTGGTGAACTATTCAAAGAACAAATGTGGCTTAAGTTTGTACCTTAGCTTTAATAACCTTTGGCTGTGTAGTGTTTGTCCTGTGAATTCTTGTGCGTCCAGAGCAGCTGGACATCCTTACTGGTGCATTTGGGAATAAAAGCATTTTGGAAGACGTTAAACCTAACTCAGAGGTTCCTAAGGGAGTTCATTAGTTACAGTGGCAGAATTCCAGCGGCTTGGCACCAGCCCCCCAGAAGTGAGAATGCAGCTGTCCTCCTGAGAGCATCGCTGCCCTCAGCTAGTCATAAAGGGACAAGTGCTGGGTAAGGTCACACATGCAGCTTTCCCAGAAGCTTGCTGCCTTTCTCTGCAGTATGCTCTACTGCACTCCTGGGCCCAATTTGCTTAGTTGATTGCTTAATGTGCCATGCTCTGCAGGGGGTTTGAGACACATAAAAGAGACTGTGACGGAACCAAATGCACTGCCATCGGTGACCTTTTGTAAGCAGCACACAGGCTGCAGGATGGCAGTGACACAGCCACCATGCAGCCAGGGGTTACAGCTGTAGTGGATCCGCTCTCAAACGTGCTTCTGCAGGGCCTGAGGCACTGAACAGCAGGTGGAACTCCCGAAGGCACCCAGGCTGAAAAGCACCCAGAGCTGGGTGCTCGCAATGGCTCACAGTGGAGGTTCGGCCTGCCCCACAGGACATGGCAGCTTCGGGAGGGGCTCACAGTGGAGGTTCGGCCTGCCCCACAGGACATGGCAGCTTCGGGAGGGGCTCACAGTGGAGGTTCGGCCTGTCCCGCAGGACACCGCAGCTTTGGGAGGAGCTCACTTGGCACATCTCTGTGCCTGCTCTGTCAAGTCTCCTTACTAAGATACTCAGCTTATAGAAATGCCTTATGCAATAATGGGTAGCAAATGGAAAGAATACTTTTGAAAAGGCTCTCTAAAACTTATTTCAGCTTCTATAAATGAGCAAATATTTTTGATTGTAAAAGTGCTATAATGTGATGATGATCACATGATTCCTGCTTCATGGAATAGTAAGATCATTTAACCATGGAGTATATTTTATGCACTAGTTTGGCATGTTTGCAAATTACATACGGGAGATGTTTTAGCATGTTCTTATAAGATATGGATGAGGACAGGGTATTTGTAAAGCTAACCTTCTACAACCCTATTGTTCTAATAGTGTCAAGTAAATACATTACCTAGTATGAGAAGATAGATTGTTTTGTGCAACTGAGCCATATACATAATTTACAACTGTACATGCAAATTTTATACTTCTAAAAAATTGTAAAAGCACATATTTATGGAAAATAATCTGATGTCTGCCATTTAGTTACTGCTGTGGTTGTGATACTGGAACCACTAAGGATCTGCCTTTGTTAGGGCAGGATCAAGTTTCTCATTTATACTGTGAAAGCAAATTATGTGCATAGCTTTATTCACAGTTCTGTCATTTAAAACAACTAAATTAAAGCTCAGGTCTATATACCAGGAAATTATGAAGATACTGGGAGAAACTCTGGACCTGAGGCCATGATAGGAATGGCTCTAATGCTTACACTGTTTATTGGAAGGAATTTCTCTGCACTCTGCAGCTTCCTGATTGATTCTCAGATGGGGGTTCTTTTAATCATGTTCACTTAGCAACAGAAAGGTACACTTAAATATACACAACCACCTATAAACATTTTATAGGGGGGTATTGAATATCCTATCAACTTGGCATCTAATCAAGAGTTCCTGCCCAGAAACATAACACACAGTAAAAACAGCAAAGTTTTAAGTTCAGAGAAATCTGTGTTTTATGCTGGTTTTCAGACTTACTGAAGCATGTTAACAGTGTGCAGGAGTTACAATCAGGGCAGCTTACATCTGAAGCAAAGTGCTTGTCTTGGAGGTATTTTTGGCATAGCTTATATGGCCATCACAGACAGAGAAGACAGAGAGCAGACCCTTCACATGACGTCTGAGAAGTCAACAAATGCATAGTTAGCCAAAAGCATGAAATACCTGCATGATAAGTTCCAAAGCTAGTAGAACAAATTTCAGCCCATTCAAAGGAGCATACTGTGCTCAAGAATGACATAACTCAACTTTACCACTTTCATGTCTTGTTTATCACTTATGGTGGAGACAGAATGAAACTGCTTCTAATTTACATGGCAGCAGTACCCTGAAACCTCAGCTGAAGGCTGCTTCTATCCCACTGTGCTATGAACATTGCTTAGTATCTGGTTCCTACTTATGCATGTGCACAACTAGTCAATTATGTGCTGTTCTGGTTCTTGCTAGATGCCCTGGTGGGAAGCGAGGTAGAATTCAATATCTTGGCTTTTATTAAAAAAAAATCAGAGGTCAAAATTGGTATTTATTTCAGAGTTGCCAACCTTTATTTGCAGTTATAATTTTTGTACATGTTGACCTTATTATGGTTTAGCCTGTCAACTGAGTTTGTAACTTTATCAAAAAACCTGAATCCTACCAAACCAGGAAATCAAAAAATTTGGAAAGAACACCCCATCCTGCCTGGATGGATGTGAAGTAGTAGCAGGTTATGGCTTAGATCAGCCTGGATTACCTTGTAATTTTGTGCCAATAAATTAGCCACCACATAGCCTGCAGGCTGTTTGGCAATGTGGCACCTCCTACTCCAGTAGGACTTGAAGGTTCCCGTAGGATTATGAAAACATGTTAAAGAATCAGAAGCTCTGTTATTTAAGGAGCAGGATAATTTGGGTGTAGGACAAACACAAGGCAGGAGTCAGCTCCTGCCCCAGGGGTACTGCATTTGGACAAGCCAAAGGTGAGAACAGAAGTACAAGGTAAGGTGAGTCCTGCAGATGGAAGTTCCTCACTGCTGCCAGTTCAGGCTTCTAGGCAAGGTACAGAATGATTGACAGTGGAGCTCCAATCATTTATTGATTCATTCTGTAAAACAGTAGAATAGTAGAAAAGTAGAAAGAAATGGTTGATTTTACTAGAAATTATAACCTACTGTTCTCAGAAATGCAGAGTCACCACTTAATGTGCCAGCATGCGGGAACGGCTACGGCTGACCAGAAATGATATCCTGTGGGTCCAAGAGTCAGCACAAATTCAGTTCAAACTGATGGCTAAAGCCCTTCAGGCCTTCCTTCCAGTGAGCCTTTGTAGAAACATGAGCACTCTTGAAAATCAATGCAAACGGAAGTAAAGCAGAAAGGCTCACTCTGCTTAGACAGCTGATCTGTGGGACCTTCTGGAGCAGCAGTTTCTTGTGGAAGCCTTGTAGTCCAGGTAATCTACAGAGGAAATGGTCTTCCCACCACATGCTCCCAGAGAAATTTCTTGTGCTATTGAATAGACAAGATGGAAACTCACAGGAGGTTTCTCTGCAGCCTGTTGCTGATTCATCATCAGAACTGCATGGTAACATGATTTTATGAATTTGTCTGAAAGGAAACTGGTCAATTGACAGCATTTTCTGGTTTGTTCTAGATATAGGACTACCAAGACCTTCATAACATGCTCTGTGAAGCATATTTGGACTGCCTTCCCACAGTCAACTTAATCTGGTGGAATACAAGCAATATTCTCATATGCATCACAACTGGATACATAAAGGAAGACCTACAGTTTACTACTAAACACTTGGGTTTCAGGGTTTGAATTTTTTTCTGTGTTCATGGGAAAAACCAATCCAAGAAGTGAAACCTACACAAGCAATGTTTCTGCTATCTGCTGTGCCTTCTCTTCACCTTACTGGCCCTTACAGACAACCCACTCCAGAAGTTTTCCTGAGCTCTGCTACCATTTTCAGATTTTTGATCTGTAACTTCACACAAACTGAGCATTCTTTTCTTCTTGTTCATCTGTAAAAGGCAGTCTCCCCAAAACCACAGCTTAATCACTTCACAAATGTGTGAGATTTTCAGTGACAAGAAGCTTTCATTGCCTCAGCATTCCCTCCTCACTGACAGAAACCAGGGCAACCAGAGGCTGGGATTTCCCTGACCCTTCAGATAAGCCTACTGGAGCTATAGCAATGCTGTCTCATATTCATACACCTTGAGTGAATCTCTTCTCTACATTTGGAGTGAACTCCAAAACTACAGCAAAAATATATATTTAAAAAACCCAAACAAACCAACCAAATTCATCATTATCTGCATATAACAAAATGCAGAAGGGAAGGATACTTCTGATATAAATTTTTTCATAAGTCCTCAAAATTAATGGCTTGAGTCTCTCCCTAGTTTTTGCTGGAGACAGCAGAGCACTGTTGTGTGTAGGAAAGCAGCGTGCTGTGAACTACAAGCCGGGTATTTGTGCTCCAGAGAACTGTCTGCTGTGCAGCCAGACGGAAACTGTGTGATGCGGATGCAGATGCCGTGAGCCTGCGGAGCGCGGGGCTGGAGGGCAGGAATGCGGCGGCAGCGCCGGCAGCCGGAGCCGAGCTCCCGGCAGGGGGTGGGCTCTGACCGCACGGGAAGGAGCTGCGGCGGCTCTGGGAGAGGGAAATCCCCGCTGCTGCCCGACCTGCTCCTCAGTGGTAGAGCTGCAATGGCCCGCGTTTCTATGATTGTACTGCTGTGCGCCTGTGGTGGGTGAAAGCTGGCTTCCCCGACAGAAGCTGAACGTGCTTGTCTTGCTCTAAGTCACGGAGGTCTCCGTAGCAGAGCTCATTGCAAACTGAAAGGGCACGTTTGTATGAATTAGTGATCTTTCTTATTTTGGAGATGCACATTTTAACAGCAGAAATGCTGGGTCCTTAATGTGCACCTTAGATTCAGAAACATCTGGCCTCTCAGAGATGATGAAACTGCTTGTCCTGCTCATGCCCATGAAGAACATGAGCCCGCCAAGCCCATGAGGAAGCGTGGCATAGGGAGCTATGGGAAGGCAGGACTGCGGTCTGAGCTCCTCCTGCTCAGACACTCAGCAATACTAAGCTGCATGACTCCCTGGCTTGCTCTCTTCAGTTTCACATGGACTTGCTACAGCACTGATCTTTTACATGCCCAGGACTTCCATCACTGTGATATAGGGGGTACCACAGACTGAACCCCATCCAGCCAAAGCCAGAAGTCTGAGGTTCAGACACCCTGTAATGCTGATGCACAAGGGCTGGAATGATGTCTGCACAGCCAACCTCCGTGTTTTGGAGTGGTTTATGTGGCTTTGTGACCTTAATGTTAACTTCTGTGAATGTTTAACTGCCCGGGTTTTTAAAGACCAAATTGGAAAACAAATCCACCACATGACCTCATAACCACACCTGTATGGGTCACGGTACAGGGGTGACACAGGTCACAGCTGAAGCATCTATGGTATGACACCCACCTCAGCTTGAGCGGAGTGTGTGACAGTCCCTGAGCTGATGGCAGTGAGCTGCCACTCTTGTGAACCATCACTTGGGGTGATGGTACCCAACCATTCAGCTGCAGCCTGCAGCACCCGAAGGCAGCACTGGAAAGGAATGTCACCTGTATACATGGTGGCCCTATGCAAAAATTTAGTATATCTCCAAGGATTTTAGCTGCCAAAGTCTAAAAATTTCCTACTGAGAAGAACATTTTCTACATCTTTTAACATTTTAATAGTTTGGGCTAAAGTTACATTACTTTGGCTCTTTACCAAATTCATGCCTCAAAGTAGGGACTCACTCAAGTTTGCACAAATTTGTGGGGTTTGATGGTATAAAAATGACTGTATGTTATTTTAACATGGGCAAGAACTGTTTCACCCCTAACTGGTTCTGGTACAACTATTTTTTCAAGCTGAAAATTTCAAGCTGAAATTCAGCCAGAGGCAGGCAAATAGTACGAGAAATTTCAAAGCAATGCAGTTTGGCAGGGAAATGGGGTGGAGCAGCCTTCTCTCTACATGGTATCTGTAAGCTCTGAGGAGGCTCAAGGGTGACCTTATGATGCTCTAGAACTCCTTGAATGGAGGTTGTAGCCAGATGGGGATTGGCTTCTTCTCCCAGGCAACCAGTGACACAGGAGGACAGCACCTGAAGCTGTCGGGGAGGTTCAGGTTGGACATTAGGAGGAATTTCTTCATAGAAAGTCTGATCAGGCTTTGAAATATGCTGCCCAGGGAGGTGGTGGGCTTGCTGTTCCTGGATGTGTTTAAGTTAAGACTGGCATGGTACTCAGTGCATGTTCTAGTTATTTAAGGAGCAGTTGACATGGTGACACGTCTAGTTGACATGGTGGTGGTTTGGTCTTAGGCTGGACTCGATGATCTGAGGCCTTTTCCAGTCTAATTGACTGCGTGATTCTATGAAATAACACCAGAGTGCACCTGGCTGTTACAGAGCCAGCAGAGAGCAGGAAAGTCCTTCTTTCTTCCCGTCAGATGTAGATCCGCCTTTCTGGTTTTGAAATTCCAGCCCCCCCTTCCTCCCCCCCCGTTTGTTTGTTTGTTTTGGGTGGGTTTTTTTTCATTTGCCTTACTAAATTTTCCGGGAAGATGTCAATTTCTATGTAAAGTAAAAGCTGCCCTGCTCGCCTCAGGCGAGAGGCGCGCTCCTCATGGAGGGAGGCAGGCGGCCCGCAGCCCGGCCCTCACTCATGAGGCACTCTGGCGGCCCGTTCCTGTGGGTTTTATTTCTCCGTTGTCCCCACCCCTCCGCTCCCGGTGCCTGCGGAGGCCTCGCTGTCCCTGACCGGCTGTCCCTGACCCGCGGGGGCCATTTCGCCGCGCTCGCAGCCGCGAGATGGCGGCGTTGCGCCGCGCCGGACCCAGCGCGGCCATGGCGCCGAACACGGGCTGCTCGCTCCGCCTCACGGAGCTCCGCGGGGCGCCAGCAGGGATCCCGGGAGCTGAGCCTTGGGAAGGAATAGGAAATGGCTGCGCCTGGCTGGGCGGAAGCTCCTGAGCGCCCAGCCGGGGCCGATTCAGCCCCTCCCGGACCGTCCTCTTCCACAGCTTGTCCAGTAAAAACAAGTGATACTGTTTAATCTTCTTGCCTCGTGAAAACGGTATGACTTGGAGCGTCTCCTTTTCTATAATAAACCAAATACGTTTTTGTTTCACGTAATTTTTTAAAAAATAAAAAATGGAGTTGGTTTCAGCCTGTATACCTACATTCTCTCTTTCTCACGTATCTTAACAGCACAGTTGCCTTAATCTCACTGACTTCTCTGCATAATAGGCGTTACTCCGATATGCTTGCTTTTGCTGCTCTGTGCATAACTTCCTTTCTCATAATTGTGGTATTTGACTCATAGCTTGAGCCTGCAGGTGCTGAACCTCTTGTAAATGGCACCGAGTGGCATCTTTCCTGCTGACAGCAATTCAGGAGTCATATAAACCCATGGCTGGACACAGGATTAAAACCAGAACAAAAGAGGCATTGAATAGTGTGACGCAAGGGTTACTCTCCTTTGGAAAATCTGAAGGGCAGGTACCATCAGCTCCAGGATTGAGCTAGTGCAAACTGGCCACGGATTTTATGTACCTGTGCTGTGGTTTGGCTGAACCAAAATTCAAGCTTTGTCAGTCAAAAGCAATTCTTTTTGAGAGGTGGGAGAAGCAATGGCTGGAGTCCTGTTAATGTCTGGGATAGAGGTTGCCAAACGTAGCTAAATTTGGGAATATTTCTGCCTTTCTGAAAAGTGTTTGCAAATGCTGTAGAAAGTTTCAACTCTGGGAATAGCGGGGAGAAAATGGTTTTGTGCAATTCATTACAGTCTACAAGGGCACTCGGCCAAAAGAACACTTAAAAAATGTAGCCTAGTAGCTGATAATCCATCTAATTAAAAAAAAAACAAACAACTGCGATCCTCATTTTTTGTACAAAGCTATTGCCAAACCTGGCGTTTGTAAGATCGTTATTTACTTCTATGTTGCCATCAGAAGAGAGAGAGGTGTGGTGATGGAGTAAGCCCTGTTACATCCAGTCCATCAGTTCTCCACTGGCTGAACCATTCTGTCTTCTATGCGGCTGTAAGGTTTCTTTGGAAGTTGGTTCTTCAAAGTGTGCAAGAATAATTTTATTCCTTCATTCAAAACTGAGATGAGAGAGCAGCAGATGATGAAGGCTACAGGATCATCTATGCAGAGGGTATGATTTTAGGATGAAAGCCTTTTGCAAACACAACCCCTCTATAAAATGGGCTTGAGGACACTTAGAAAACTTTACTGGCTCAAGACATAGCTGAGTGTCTTCCTTTATCAGAGATTGTTTTTTTCCATAATCTTAGAGAAAGATATTATGCCATAATATTTATCATCAGTTCAATTTTTGTTGTTTTTTACACAGAAAGTACTTAATAAAAATAGTTCTAGCTGTGGACTATAATGCACCTGCACACAGAGTGTGTATAGGGTTAAAGGCTGACAGCTCTGAAGGAAATTGTGTGTATGCTGCTGGGAACAAAAATCTCAGAATGGCCCGTTTCAAAAATAGGATTGTTTCAAAGTATCTGCATCTTATTGCACACCATATCATGCTATATTTCTAATCAAATATATGTATGTGTTTTTGATTAGAAAGACTACTTACATATAAAGTTGCACAAATTTAAATCAGGAGTAGCCAGTTCAATTCTGTTTGGCAGGAGAGTGTGGGAGAGTGTGTGACAGAGCCTGCTGCTTCAGGATGAGCAAACAGAAGAGGCTTAGTGTTGGCAATAATTTGTGTGTCTGTTTTCCCAAAAAGTTAGCCCTTGACTGTGGACGCTGATAATTAATGCCAGTAGGAGCAGTTACAAAGCTCCAGCATCCCATCCCATAAGTGACTGCCTTTCCCTGGCAGGATTATGGTGGATGAAATGTGACTTGAATTTTGAACCCAGCTCCTGACCCACTGAAGTCCAAAGCACTTGGAGAAGATACCAATTGTTTGTGCATCTGGTAGGATCTGTAAGTAAAATGTTTTCAGGTGACAGGCTCAAACAGGATGAAGAGCTCCAGAATACTTGGCAAGGATGAAGGGAAGTAATGGCTCCAGAAGGAGGTGGGGGCTTTGTCTCTGCTTCTACCTCCATTCCATTCCTCTGCATTAATTGCAGGCTATTGCTTGCTGGCCTTTAGAGCAGATCTGCAGCATCACCAACTGCTTTTCAATTGAGCTTTTTTTTTTTTTGGAAGAGAGGATGGTTGGCTCAAAGCTGTTGCAGTGCTGAAAGTGCATCCATCACACAAGCACAGATGGTTCCTATGGCCATGGCAAGATTGCTAGTTGACAAAGAGAGCATCAGCTAAAGCAAAGGACCCCTGGAGATGGACAAGGCCACCCTGCTCTCCCACAGGGAGGAGAGCAATGCATAAACATCTTTTCTCCTGCACCTACAAAGCAGGAAATTGGAAATCCTGCCCCATAGGCCACCGTGCTACTCCCCTTGGGTTTTTTTTCTGGCAGGCATTACCTGTAGGTGTGAGCATGAATTTCCTATAGGATGTATTTTCTGGCAGCTGTTCCCTGGTACTCAGAGAGGGAAAGGCAGTTCATTTACAAGTGCTTTCAAATAATCTTGTGGGGAGTCCAGCTATATGTATGCAATAACTATAATGTTAGCTGCATGCTTAAATCACACAGGTCTTTAGAAAGGAAATGATACATTATCTCCATTTTAGATGGATCAGATGTTTGTACTCATCAACAAAACATGCCCAGACTTGCTGTTGAGCACAGAGGCTGGCAGGGAGCAGGCTGTTCCCTGAGTTTCCCTCCAAAGTGGAGGGGCTGGCCTTCTTCACATCTGCTGGGGGTGGCCTTGGGTTGCGCTGACTCTTGGGCTGTGCGGGGAATTGTCTGGGACACTGCCAGTTGGCTTCAGTGAAACTGATGCCAAGGATTATGTCAACAGTTTATACAGGATTGAATTCCAGTGCCCTGGAACATCCCCCTGGCAGGGTTTAATTTATACAATAGACCTAGCCAGAGAAAAATGAAGTGCTTTTCCCAAGGTCACGCAGAATTTTAGAATTAGTTTTGAGAACTAATCTTAGGAGATCTCTTGAAAGAAACTGTTCCCTGGTCCACAGTACACCAAATATCTCACAGATCTTATGTGTGTGCCTAGGCTTCTGCATGGGAGGTGCTGTGACACAGAAAGGTGTTTTTCATATTGTTTCCTGAGTCTTTTCCCAACTTGGAAACACACAGCAAACAAAATGAACTCTTGGGATTGAAAGCAGGAGAATTACACCAGGGTTAAATTAGGCTGTTACCTCTTTTAGAAAAAGGGATTTGCTGAACTCTCCTGAGGTAGTATATACCTTTATCTTTAATACCTAAGGTCCAATGCCTAAAACCAGGCATATAACACATGATTTGAAGCACCCTGGCAGAATGACAATATTTGTCGTCTCATATTTAGCTTGGGTCCATTTAAAATTACACTTAATGCCATTTCTAATTCCTATCCCAATAAACCAAGACTCTCTGTTGCTATTATGACACAAAACTCCTGAGTATCTGTTTTAGTAGCAACTTTCAGTGAAACCCAGAGTGCTTGAAATTGGATTTTGGTGAAATATAGGTGCCTTACTCCAGAAAGCAATCCAAAAGGCATTCTCTTCAGCACAGCCTACATCTATTAGCTCCTGGTGCTAATAGCACAAAGGCTGTGGGTTTGATCCCTGTATGGGCCATTCATTTATGAGTTGGACTTGATGATCTTTTTGGGTCCCTTCCAACTCAGTATATTCTGTGATTCTGTAAAGTATCTGTATTCCCTAGACATGCAGGAAATGAAGGGATTGCACTGAGAGAGCAGGCACATGTAAACTCCCTCAGCATCTGGACTTTCAGGATAAAGAAACCTGAAGTCCACCATTTTACAGCCTGGTTTTGCCCCTACACACTTAACGAAGTCTCTGAAATCTCCACAAAGACTGTAGCTACCATCATTAGGATGTGGCCCTTATTGGTTGCACTTCTGCTTGGCACTCAAACATAATAGCTGACATTTTTGGTTAGTGTTGGCAAGCACCTGGATCCAACACTCATTCCATCTTGAAGGCATTCAAACCCATGGTTTTCTTTATGATTTTTATTCTCTAACCACCAGCACTGGGGCTGGCAAAAGCAGACAGGAAGGCAGATCTGGAACTGGAAGAGAGAAAAAGCCTGTGGTCATATAATATAAATGGGCAGAGGAATGCCTGAATTGTAATCATGCTAAGGAGGGGGAACTGAGAGGTAGCCTTCCACTTAGTGGGCAAGTGCTCACCAGTCACTAAATTATTGTATAACAGGGTGCCAATCACCTCTGCCTTCTCCTTTGGTTTCCTTTTGGGGAAAAGGAGTGCTCAGCTCAGCCAAATATCTCCTTAGGGAGCAGACTGTGAACTTCAAGAAGGCAAAGAAGCGCAGGAAGGATGAGAGGATCAGGATTTCAGGCTGTGCCTTGTAATCCTAGCTCAGTGCATGGGATCACTCCATCACCCCCCTTACAGGAACAGGAGACTGGCCCTCTACTTGTGTCCTGGTCTTTTTTATGAGCTGCTATGGTAATTCTTGTTGCATTTCCACACCATCACACGAGGAAGATGCTGCTTTCCAAACAACATGTAGTGGTGCTTCAGCTGAGATCTTCAGCTTACAACTGACCCCCTGGAGAAGAGAAACCTGCTCTCTGACATTGTCCCATTGGGAAGCTGATGACTGTCCTCCCTGACATGGATCAGAGGTCTAGAGATATTATAATTTTAATTAAAGGTGTAGACTTTGTGTAATTGCTAGAAAAAATAATTGATATCTTGACACATTGTATTGTTTTATGGCTTTATTTGCCTTCCCCCTTCACACACAAGCTTGGACATGCTTCTACAAATGCCCCGATCCTGGACCTCAGCACGCCTCAGTACTTTACTAGCTGTGTCCAGCTTTGGGTTGAAGAAACCCTGAAGGATAGCACTTCCACTGATATATCTCTACCAAGTCTTTAGAGCAGTTAAAGACACACAATAACATCTCCCTATGGATACTCCAGAAAAAAATGACTGAATTCTTTTTGTTATTACTTGTGCCTTTGTATGTGTTGGAGAAAGCCCATGCATGCTCTATTCTGATTTAAGTTACAGGGATGCTGCAAGAGAAATGACAGATAACATCATCTTGAGAACAGGTTTTTGGATGTGTTTAAGTGTTCGGTGCTGCTGCAGGTTGGTTGATTTTTTTATGCTTATTGTGGAATATGTCTTTTTAATTGGATGTTAAAATGCAAGCGAGATTAGATTAGGCTAGTAATTACTGGAGAATGATTTGCTGAACTTCAAGTAAATTAATCATATGGTAGTGGTTCTACTGCCAAGAAGGACTTCTCTTTTTTGTCTGTGTCATCAATGCAGTCAGTGCACTAGATTCTGTTTTTCAGTTGTGGGGGTGTTACTGCAAAGTCAGGGCACTTGGTCTGGTGTCTTGCTATTGGTTTAGGTTTTCAAACTACAGCTGAGCATAAGATAAAATGTTGGTAAAACAAATTAAAAATGGCAATTATTTTCTTCTTCAAGAAACACTCTCTGGAGAACTCTTTGCATTCAGTAATTCAGTTTCATGGGTTTTGTTGAAGAAATGATCTTTCATAGATATCAGTCTGTTAATTGTGGCTAGTTTTGTGCTTGATAAATCATTGCATGAATCCATCAGGAACACAGTGCCGCTGATTAAAAAAATTTGGGCTGGAGAGAGCTAAGACACAATTGTGTTGTAGCTGGAGTAACAATCAATTTACAGCATACAGAAGGAGAATGATCATTAATTTCCCACAGCTTTAGAGTACTGTTGAGTCCTCAGTCCATGCACATCAGTTGAACCCAAATAGTCCCTTGGCCCAACCACACAGAGTATTCTCCCACTTCTTCCAGGCTTTCAAAATATCACCAACAGCAGCAGCCAGAGCTAGTTTGCTACACTTGCCTATACAAACACAAAAAAGTGCTTCTGGTGGATCACAGTGTGCAGTTTGATCTCCTTGCTATTTCCCAGCCCAATCCCATTCCAATATCCAGGTGGGATCTTGGCGAGCAGCTGCCTCTAAATCTGCTCTGCACCTGTAAAGGTTCAGATTCCCGCTGCTTTTTGTCTTGCTATGAATGAAATTGCCCAGCCATTAAAACCAAAACTCCTGAGAATATCCATAGGCTATGGTATCTGAAGATACACAACAAGTCTACAGTGCAACTACAGCTATTCCTGCTGCAGAGTAGATGATGGACCAGCTGATTTCCTGAACTCTTTGTTTTGTGGTCAGATTCTGTCTAGGGGAAAAAAACCCCCACTGTTCTGTGGTTGCCATAATATAATGATGGTTAGACAGAAGGATGATAGTCCTTCCAGAAAAGTGTAGGAAAAGAGGTATCCCAAATGCAGCTTGCAGCAACCAGAGATTAGGGTCTAATTGGTTCAGTTAATGAAATTGTGCCAATTCATACCATCTGAGAATCTGGTCCCTTAAGTTTTCATCTGTATTAAGTCCTCAGGGAGAGGATATATTCTGGTTAATGGCATGTTCTCCACTTGAACAGTGGTAGCAAGACAGAGGAATCTGATCTGTGGTCTCAGACCACAGGTATATCTTCCCCATAAACTTTATCTCTACGTGCTGGATTCTGTTTCTCAATCTTTTAAAATTCAAACACGGTATATTCCTTACCACCAAACTCTGTACTGGGAGAAACTCCTATTGCTGTGGTCAGCATGGACTGGGGAGCACCAACTGGAACAAAGGCCACAGTTGGAGCCTAGCCTCCAGGGTGGCCATCATGGGGCACCACCCTTCTTGCAAGGCACAGAGATGTGTAAGATCTGGCCATAAAACTCTTTCTTATACAGGAAGGCAGCTCAGCAGCTTGCTTGGGCAAAGTCAGAGGCAGGTGGATTGGATTTGGACACTCCACAGCATTTTCCATCCTTTTTCAGTCTATCCAAGCTGACATACATAAGTATGAGTTTCATGAGAACTTTATTCTCATACTGTTTTCTTTTTGCAAGGTCATTCCCAGCATATTAACTAGCTGTTTAACAAGCTCTTTTTTCTCTGAAATGCCAAGCTGTGAAAATGTCGAGAAAAACAAGAGCTGTCCCTTGCTACCATATGCAGTGTCTTCTGAGGCAAGATCCTCTTAAAATCTAGCACTTATGAGGCATCATTTATATGGAGTGACTGTGTCCTGGTTGCTGAGGGACCTGAATAAATTGAAAGAAAGTGAGAGAGCTCTCAAGATATTTTAGGTTAACCTTTATAGAGATGAATGTATTTTAAAATTTGTAGTCAAAATGTCAACAGTTTTGAGACTGTTAGTTTTTTCATTTAAAATCTGGTAAGCTGGGGTGGATTTCAGTGCAGTTGTTTAATAATAAATATTGTTAAAGACACTCAGAGACAATTGTTTTATTATAGTATTATTGTCCTGCCTTATTTGAAGTCTGCATTTTCTGCCTCATTATTGTTTGACATTATCCAAAGAGAGCACCAGGAGTGATGTATCAGCTGTACTTAACAAAGTGCAACAGAGAAATCAGTATTTAGGCAAAATCATTTTTTATATTTCTCTACCACTTGGCCATGAGGGAGCCAGTACATTAATTTCACAGCAGGAAGGAAAATGCTCTCTTCTCAATATGTTTTAAGTTTGCTTTCTAAAGAAAGGGTTTTATAGATTATACAGTATCAAAAGTGCTAAAAGGTTCTACTCTGTTTTGTGATAGTTAGCTGTAAAATTCAAGTTTATAATGAGATGAAGTGACAATTGGGTTTTTTTTTATTATTTAGAATCATAGAATCTGCTGAGTTGGAAGGCATTCACAAGGATCATTGAGTCCAACTCCTGGCCCTGAACAGGACATCCCAACAATAACACCATGAGTCTGAGAGTGTTGTCCAAATGCTTCTTGAACTGTGTCAGGCTTGGTGATGTGATGACTTCCCTGAAGAGCCTGTTCCAGCTACCCTCTGGGTGAAAAACCTTTTCCTGATATCTAACCTAAACCTCTGCTGCCTTAGCTTCATGCTGTTATTATTTCTACCACTGCACTTTTTTTCCTTTTTCTTTTTAAACTGCATAAATTATGTTCCATTTAACATACCAATTATACATTAATAATCTATCATTTGTTTCTGTTACTGTTGATGTTCACTTAATGTTAGAAGGGTTTGCACTCATAGAAAGTCCTGTCAGTTTAGGAAACAGCAGCTTTATAAATACACATGGAATGGTTTTGAAGGACTAATCAGTCTTAAACTGTTCTTCCTAGGCATGTTGTGTTCTGCTGTAGGCCCCTGAGGATGCCTTCCTGGACGTTGTGATCTGCAGAACACAGACATAGCTTGAGACTAAGAAATGTACAACTTTCAGGGTGAAAGGACGCCACTGCACTGTTCCTGGGGGTCTGATTCCTGGGGTGGACCTTGTCCCAGCAGCAGCCAGGAGGTGTCTGGAAGCAGGCCATCACTGTTTCTCTAAACTGCTGTGGTGGAAGAGCTGGGTATGTATGAATGGGCAGAGAAGATGGCACCACAGAGAGGGGCAGGCGCCTGAGACAGCGCTCAGTGCTTGGCCAGCTGCACACAAAGCTTTGCACATGCAGCACTTCCCTGAGTGGCTGCATGTGCAGAGGAACCTAGGGCGAGACATGCTTGACAAGACTGCAGTTGTCTTCTTCCTTACTCCCCTTTTCCAGTGTTCTGGGAAAGTTTAGCTGGCAGGCTGGGCCCACCTCTTCATTTTTGGGTCATTTGGGAAAATAAATGATGACAGTCGCTGTCTCCCATACTGCTACCCAGCTGGAGGGGCTTACAGGCATTGCCTGTCTGGGCTGCAGCCCTTCCTGAAGCACCCAACCCCAGGCTTTTCCAGCACGGTGGAAGCTGATGGTGAGCTAACCACTGGCATCTGCCATCTTGGCAGTTTCCTGTGCTGCTGCTGTGACAAATGCCTGTGTGCCTGGGTGGCAGGGTGAGCAGGGCCTGTGCCCTCTCTCGGGTGCTGTGCTGCTCTGCGGTGCTGGCCACGTGTGATGCACCTGCCAGGTGCTTTCTCACAAAGCCACTCCCAGCGAGCTGCAGAGCCTTAAACCTTGCTCTGTGTCTGCAGCTTACCTGTCTACATGCTCTGATCAATAGACACCATCCTTTTAAAAAGTTGATAGAGCCTCCCTGCTTACCAAACCCAACACCTATTCCAGCCAATCTTGCTCGTGCTTCGCATGGAGTGTACACAAGAGCTTTGCCATGCTGTCTACTTTCAAATGCAATGTGTAGAAAGCTAACTGTATCCATATATCCCTACATTTCCCAGAAATGGTGTATCTCTGTGCCTTGGGTTATGGAACCAAAAAATGTTTATTCTATTTCATCTGTTGAAAGCAGTTGGGGAAGTGTGTTTTTTTCTTTACCTCTTTTAACTGCGGGGGGAGGGGGGTGGATGCTTTCTGATAATGGCCCAGCTGTTAAAACCGGGTGGGGCAGTGTTTCTTATCTCTTT